>JANSTX010024337.1:0-15396 GCA_027564355.1 Penthetria funebris | reverse complement strand
TTATTTTGAGCGGATTATAATAAATAATATTTAATAAGGTAATGAGAGATTTATTTGGAATGAATGGGATTGTGATAGTTGCGTGAATGGTTGCTAGTGATTTAAAAAAAAAAAAAATGATTGCATTTTATAATGTACCGTGATTGCATGAGTGTGAAATCCTTTGTAAAATAGTTTTTAAATTTGAGCTTATAAAAGGGATTTTATCTTCAATTTAAATACATGTGATATATGAATTGCATAATAATATAGATAATGATCAGCACCTAATACATAACTCTGCAAGAAGCATAGGATAATAACAAATGTACATTCCTGTACTTCAATTATTTTCAAAAATTGTTCACTACATAATATGATTAAGTCTGTCGAACGCTTGTTTAAAATTGAACATTACTTTCCATTTTTAAGTCTATTGTACAATAATTGCTAAAGTAGAATTCTTGCAATATTAACGAAGCCATTTGGCAAGCGACACCATTGCTGAAAAATGTGTCGAATTACGCATACACTGTAAAAATTTATCATGCATATAAATAGCTATTAGATCATAGAACGTTTGTAAATCAAATGTTTCTTAACTTTATCGATCTAAAGAAGTTATACTCGTAAAAGTAATTTTAAGATTCATTTTATGTACGAGTATGAGAAAATAATATTGTGATTTTTGTAAATCTCCTCAAAAACTGTACAACGATTCTATTTTTTTTTTTATTTATGTACTAGGTTTAATACTTACTGCTGTTATATTATGTAGTGTCAGTAATAGCGTTTGATCGTAGCTAATGTTCTGTTGTCGACTGATTGAAAAAACATATCACTAGACAATACATTTTATTGCCACTATTCATTGCATGAATATGAGGAATTCATTGCCATACCGTTGATATCAATGTACAAATTCTTATATTTAGAACCTGTAGAAATTTTGATTGTGCACAAAAAGCTATTTTATTGCAACACAAAATTATTTTTTATTGTATTCCTGAACCTTTATAAAACTTTACTATAGATATAACATGTTAAGCAAAATTTATAATTATAATATTTTAAAAACTTTGTTATTATATTGAAAAATAATTTACATAAATTTAAAATTTCTAATTGTTCACTTTTAATTATGCAACTAAATTTTAATAATATTTATATGATCATGCTCAAATAATTACCATTATAAAGCATCTAGACCAGATGCAACACTAAATTACTTATTAATATCAATAAAAAATTAAATTTTTCAAAATTTGCATTTAATGAAAGTTTTAGCAATATTTCAAGATTTTATTGCGTCCATAAAAGTTTTGTGTTTATGGTACATGTACTTGTATTATACACGAATATGATTATATATTGCAATTTTTACGATTATGTGCCATAAAATTTATTCAACTTACTTCATTTGAATGCGATTTCAGTGTATATTTTTTTAATGCAAAAGCGAATATTTTCTCTCATATTAAAAATGCAATTATATACTGTTATGCTGTGAAATTTTGCCAATAAAAAATGATTATTCGCCTAGCTCTGAAATGGTCGACAGTCGTTTTAACTTTTAAAACCAAAGAAATTCGAGAAATTGAAGTAGTATATGAATTTTTTAATTTATTTAAAAGCATTATAAAGTTGCATAAAGATGGTATTAAATAAACTCTGATTTTTATACAATTATTTATGTACAGCAGCCTGCAGCAGAAAAATGTGGTATGTTCTATCATATTCAATGTAGACTATAAAATATCATCAAAAGTTATGGCATAAAAGTTACTTATTTTTCCTGTGTCATTTTATATCTTCATAAGAGTTATAAATGAAGTTGTGCCATTGGGATCTATTCTATAGTGTAATATTGTATATATATCTAGTTGTATATATACTAGTAAAAATCTTTTTCGCAAGTTTTCCTAAAATAGAAAACAATTTTTCTTTTACAAGAAAAAAAAAAAAAAAAAAACTATTAAATTCTTTGCACGTATAGTTTATTGTATACAAACGAAAAATTGGCGCCTTTACATTTTCCTCATTCTGTAAATATTGTTGAAGTGTGCTTTTGCATTTTCAATTTTCAACTTAATGCGAATAATAATTTTCAGTTGTTTTCTTTCCGTATATGTCTGTATTATACGAATATATACTTGATTTTTAAGTAAATAAAATATTAAAATTATTTACAGAACAATAATAAAAATAATAAGCTACAAAATGCAATAAACTGAAGCCATGAATGATGTGATAGATAAACTAATTTAATAAAATCACTGAGAAACTTTACAATATGCTTCCATTGATTCAATGTCCTTATATACATTCTTATTTTCTATAGTTTCTTTATAATTAACCATCACTTAATAAGTTCATCTTTTTAGGCCTATAAATAGATAGTAGTCGCCAGATACGGAGACTACGGTGGATGGTGAAGCAATTCAAAGTGAATCGTCGACGCGTAGCATAGTCCAAATAACGCTTATCGAGTGAAGTATTATATATACATATATATATATAATATTGGTACGATAATATTTAAGGTTTTTATAAACAGTCTATTTTATACAAGAATATCCTCACCAAATTACTCATATAAGTCAACTATACGAGTGTAATTAATGTGGGATAGAAGTAAGCAATACCAGAACACACTTTCAGTAAACTAATGGTAGTGCAATCACAAATAAAAAAAAAGTAAGTCCAGCGGAAAAGTTAGCCAATGGTCAATAGGATTAAAGACTACGCTCTATACCAAATGTGCAAAATTCACAAAGCATTAATCTTGGAAAACATGAACACATATTAATATAAAACATTTGTTTGCTGATACCGTTAAAGAATAATTACAATATAGAAGGGTACGCCAATAAACTAAATAGTGGTACTTCTGTAGACTTGCACATCTGAAGATGATGAACAGAATTATATTGGAATAGGATTGACCTAGCCAATTTCATTATCTTCTGTTGTTATTCGATGAGGCGTGTCCTTTGCTTCAGCATGAAGTAAAAGTTGAGACAATGATGAATAATAGTCCATTAAAACATTGAGTATGCATTGACATCCGTCACACAATCATATCTTTGATTCAAGATAAACTTAAAATCATTCAACATTTCTACAAAAATGACATTAATCTCAGATGCTGCAAAAATAATTGATCCAATGGAATTGCTATCAGCCTGTATATTCAGGTCATTCAGGTTGTTACAAACCATTGGGATTGTCTTAGAACGATCTGTTTTCAGGCAAAATAATTTATATATGGACATCAAAAGAACTTTATCATCTCGTACACATTAAAATACATAAATACAATTACAAATAATTACATGATTTCGTTGATACTTCAGAAAGTGGTATATGCGGCGGTCATCTCTCTCCGGATGACTGATAATAATGACCAGGTGACCATATATATTTATTGTGCAAAAACTAAGATCGCACCAATGAAAATAGTGACATCGCAGTAATTTTTATTTATTATTAACATACATTCATATATACTGCAAAAATTCCTCCTGTCATTCTCTTTATTACAATCATTATATGTTCGCCTCAAAACTCATCCTTCTCCCATTTGATCCCAAGTACTCTGTGTTAAGGCATTCAAAAGTCATCAAAGTAGCTGCAGTATCAACAAATTATTAACTTTCTATTTACTAAGTCGCTTTTTAGATCTTGTTACTAATCGTTAAACGATTCACTAAATCATTTAATTAATGTCTAGTGATATTTTAAAACTTAAAATGCAATACACAAAATTTCCTGTTTAATGAAATATTATTTTATATACTAATAAATACCATACAGGATACTAAACATATTAATTAGGACAAATGCGGTTCATTTTATTAAATTAGTAACTGGCATTTTTATTTGAGTTGAAATTGCCGGCATAACAAAGTAAATTGCTAAATTGCTAAATTTTATTAAAAAAAAGTCATAAGTTTAATTGTACGTGGTGCGGCACTTTCATGACAAAAGTGATATATGAAATATTTAATAAATACTATAAAATCAATGTTATTGCACTTTTTACCCCGAAATTGCATTAAAAAAAAAGGTAATCAATAGATTTCAATTGAAATTATATGCATTTATTATGTTTTATATATTAATAAAATTTTAATAGTATTTTCATTGAGACTCTGATTGCACATGCTGTAAATTATTATATTTCAAAAGTAGGTTTATTAATTAATTCAATTATCGTCATTTTATTGTATTCTAATTTGACAAGCAAACTATAGCTCTATAGGTACTATAGATTTATTAATAGTACTTTACGTAGGCTGACGATACCAACCAATATTAAATGATAGAAGTGGTGATAATAAAAATGTGATTGCAGCCAGCAGTATTAAAGAGAAGGAGACACCATAGATGAGAGCAAAAAAAAAAATAAATAGTCAATATATAAATTAAAATTCTATCACGAACTGTTGTTGACTATTTCACAAGCTATAGTTTTGAGAGATTCTAGATAATTTCAGAAGACGCACGTATCATTAACTTAATGGTTATGAATATTTCTTCAGCGCTTTCGACCCTATTCGTAATACTTATAAAGAAAAAAGAAAAATAAAGATGAACTCAAAATTACTAGTATTGATCGGCATCAGAATCTACAGTATGAGAAAACTAAATCTGCAGATCTTAGTGGAAGATTTTGCTTGAACAAATTTAACATTTTACTAAACAAAACGTGCTGGAGAATACATAGTTACGACACCTAAACAAAGATACTAGAGGTCGTCATTGAATTCTTTTTACATACTAGGGAATGCAAGCAAGTACCTAATAAAACATTGTCTAGTAGTGTAAAAAATTAGAAGATATCACATTGAATATTATCTTGATAATAAAATCGACATCAAGAAACTTCCTGTAAGAGAAATTAAATACGTGAGAGAACAACAAAAATTAAAGAAACATAATCGATTTTTGGGGTGGAAGTTTAAGAACCGTAGTCTATTTATTCTAACACTGAATAACTCCACTTTTACTTGTTATATATTTGTATATTTATATATATATGTATATATACATATATATATAAGTATATAATATATTATAATTCGATCACGGTATCAGTCAATAAGCTTGTGATCGAGGTTAAACAGATGGTATTGAACAACAGTCGATTAATGATAGAAATTTTAATTTTCGTTCCAACTGTAAGTTTATACCTGTATAAGTAGATAAGTTTCTAAGTTTCTAATGAGAAATTTTATCAAATGAATCTTAAAATAACAAAACTTTTTTCTATTAACTGCTTGATTAAATGTTAGTTTGTTGAAAACGAATTGAATTTCAACTCAAGTTTTTTATTACCACAATTGTTAATAAGAATAATTTGAAACAATAGTGCCTATATAAATAATTCCAGTCAAATGCTATCTTTATTATCATATCAATTTCCAAGTGCGATATTTATCTAATTTTGTTCCGTGGTTAAGGATCAGGAACTGTATCTATAGATGGTTGTTTTATGAACTATCAAATTTGTACCAAATTAACTGCTAAAAACACTTGTTATGAAGCTAGAGTAAAAGGCACTAAACATTTTTCAACAAATCTTCATTATATGAAACAGATAAAATTATGGTTGCTCTTATAATAACAAAACTGACATCGAGAAACTATTAATTATTATTGTATTTACTGACTACATTGGGTGAGAAATGTTCAGAACAATCATCTTTTCTGCTATCCTGTCTTTATTTATTATAGATGATTTACAAACTGATCCTTATATATTATCTAAGTAGTTTTCCAATTATCGCATAACAAACTGATAGTATGGAATGTGAGACAATATGATATGTATAACAGTTAAAAAAAAAAAAAAGTTCAGATGCGGTAACTCATCGTCATAATTTAGTTTCTAGTACACTGTGTAACAAGATGTCATTAGATGTTTGCTGTGTAGGTGGAAGAAGTATTACCATTAATAGAACAGATTGTCGTAGTATAGTATTATGCTTTAACTCATTGATAAGGTCAAAACTATCAAATATGGTTCTAATACAATACGACCCCTAGTCTATCTTTGTGTTTGTAGAGTCTGGAAGGGAAAACTAAAAAAAAAAAAAACATAACATAAAATCTGAAATAAAAATTACCTTTTTAAATATTATTCATTTTGAATGTAACTGCTATTAAAAAAAAAAAAGATATGACAACCCCCCTAAAAAGCAAAACATTTATTATTATCTTTGTTGGAAATAACCTTTAAAAATATATTAGAGAGGAAAAATATAAAATATGTAACGAACAAACTTCCTAAATTTTCATTATAATAAACCAAAATCATAACAAATAAATGAGCTGTGAAATCATTTTTTCGTCCTGTTTTTTTTTTTTTTTCTTTTTAACATCCCTTATTCAAAGTCTTTAATGTTATGTATATCCATAATATATATTTATATATATATACATATTTACCCGTATATATCTACTTAGCTACTAAGATGGGTAATAAATAATTCTTAATATGCTTTTTTTTTTTTCCTTTATAAAGTTTTGGTGTTGTGTCTTTTCTTCTGTACTTTAAGTTATTTAACGCTTAATCATGGATTATATTCAATATTTTCAGATTAAATATTCGTTTTGGTTTATAGACCGTAAAAAAAAAAAATTTATAATGATTTCAGAATTTTATTTTCTTGAATAAATAAATAAATTTTAATGCTAAAAAAATGAGCAAAATCGAGGTATTGCCTTTCGTTTATACCACTGTAGAAAGTATAATGAATCACAAATCTATCTTAACAGATGTGATTGTGAGAATTTGAGTTTACCAAAAGTTTTGTTGTAAAATTCTACGTTTAACTTCTCTGTTTAACTTTTCTGAAAACAATGAATGCTGGTTTAATACAATTAAAATTATTAGCAACTTTTGATCAGACTTCATAAAGTTTTATTATGGTTTGTTAAAATTTTCATGTTTTTAAAGAAGCTTTATTTACATTTACGAACTTTATGTTAAAGCTCAATGAATGTTATGAAGTTTCACGAACCTGATAATAAAGCTTTATGTAAACAACGAAAAATATATATAATGAAACAAAATTGCTGCAAAGCTTAGAGGAATTATTAATTTATTTAAATATGAACTTTTAAATTTTGTAAATGATGTCTTTATAAGTAAATATTAATAGTTAATTGATTAATAATGTTGCCGAGCAAGTTCAGTCTACAATTTTGATAACCGTGTTCAAATAAGAGCCTATTGGAAATAAACGTAACATATAACATATTAAAAGATACGTACATCAATTGGGACATTTAATTACACCATTCAAATATACCTTTGTAATTTTCCCGTGTAGCTCGTTTGACACAACATTTATTTATTACAAAATCATATTCGATTGTCCTTTCTTCGAAATGTGGTAAGGTTACTAGCCAAAATCGAATGTATTTTCAATATATGATCTATTTTAGTGGCGAAGGATTCGGCAAAAAAATACACACCGAAGATAAACAGTAATTTATTTTTCATAACATTTAATGTACTTTCAATGTTGTCTTAATATATCATATACAAAAATATTGACGAATTTTTTTCTGGAAATATTTTTTTAAATAAATAAATCAGTAACTGCGAACATTGACTTTATTTTGATTTGCAGGTGATGAAGGTAGTATTAAAACGCAAATTAAACAGTAACATATTTGCTCGAATTCAAAGAATTCCAATTTTATAGTTGCAAAATGACTTTTGATTTTAATCTTAAATTAAGAAGACTTTGACATAGAGTTGTATTCTAATTTTATACAATATATAAATTAAATATAATTCATAAAAGTATTGATTTTGAAGTATCAAAAGCTGAACATCATTTCATCACCGTAATATGCTTCTTACCAGCAGCTGTTCCCACGTTTGGTGACTATTGCCCTTTGAGCACCTAAATAAAATTGAATTTAACGATTAAGCGCGTATAGTATCTAAATCAAAGTCAATTCAAAATTTAATAGATTGAGAGCAGATATTTGAAACATTATGTTAAGTAGAAGACATATACAAGTGATGTCTTTACACGAAACGAAATATAAGGGATTCATAGCCAAAAATATCGGTCATGAATAGAAAGTATATGTAATATACTTAGGCTGCTTAAAAATAGTATGGGCTTATTTGTTGATAGATATATTCAACAATGGGAAGTGTCTATATAGATTGAATGTCTAAGAAGACATAGTTATAGATAATTAATGAATTAAGATTTAAATAGATAAACAATCAATTGATCATGAATATTATTTCTGTTTCCATAAATATATTTGAATGAATAATGCAAAAGCTAATGTTTCGAAAGTTTTGAATTTGTTGAATGGACATATGTTTGTTCTTACACAGATATACTAGGAAGAACATGTATAAAATTGCAAACTATAAACTATTATATCACCATTTGATTTGCGTAAGAAGTAAAAACAAAATTCAATTTCACATATTTTTCAAAATAAAGATATAAAATTTATTGTAAAACTTGTGTCCACAAAATGTTATCTCGATATATCTCAAAGTATATGTAGGGTGGATGGACGGATATGCAGAAGATGATTGTATAGTGGCCACTTTTTTTCATATTTTATCCTCGTTTCTTTCCAATTGAATTTCTGACCATGGTTCTCGTTTGTGTTGAAATCAAATTTTCGTATTTTTCAGAAGACTTGTATTGGAACCATTGAAACTGTAAATAATTTATGTTTTAAAAAAGACGACTAAAATGTTTATTTTTATAATTTATAACACTCTACTTTTTTAATTATATAAACACTTTTATGGCACCAATTTTTTTATAATTTGCACAATTGAATTTCTAAACGACGACTGACTAAAATTCAACACCCCAACGAACATTTTTAAAAACAATATAGAAACAATCAAAACTTTAATAGAAATAACATAAACTTCTGTATAGATTTAACGCATTCATTCACGAAATTCTAATGAAACATATTTATTTAACAAAGAATTTTTTTTCTACTGGAATATTAAAATTATTTTACAGAACCATTGATTAATTTATCATGAATTCCGTTGAAAATTAATGTAATATTTAATTAATTATAAGCATTTTTTAATATATTTATTAAAACTTTAATTAATGAAATTTTCCATCAATTTAATGAAATAAATTATTGTTTAATTAAAATATTCATATTTTTATAGAAGTATATTTGAATTTAATTACTTTTAACATAGAGTTAAAATAATGAATGTCCTCATAGAATTTTAATAGAACTATTTCCATTGTGTAAACAACTTTTACATATTTTTACATATAATTTGAATCTTAAATTTTGTAATTGTAATAAAAAAAGTGTTATTGAAATTCTACAGAAAAGTTTCTGTTAAGGATACATAATATTTTCATTTTTTTTCATTGTCACTCAATTGAAGCATGGACATAAATAATTGTTTAGGATGGGCATTTTCAATAAAGTTTCTTAAATACTTTAACAATATCGTCATATATACGTATCTGTCAATAGAAACCAATCCCTAACATATGGTTGTCCACTCTTGAGACCTTTCAAACTATTTTTGAGATTCTTTTTTTCCAGCTTTTAATGAATTAAAGATTAAAAACTTACTTGATTTGAAGATATATGTAACAGAAATCATAACATATAATTCATTTTATTATAAATTTTACTGATTAACTGATTGACAAATTAACTAATTGACTGATTAACTGATTAACTGATTGACTGATTGACTGATTTACTAATTGACTGTTTGACTGATTGATTGATTTGCCATATATGACTGATTGCTTGAGTGATTAATTTATTGACTAATTAATTGATTGACTGATTGACATACTGACTACGTTACTTATTTATTGATTGACTTATTTTCATTAATTCCCTGCTAATTAACTACTTGACTGATTGACTAATTAATACTAATTAAAATTTATTGATTTACTTTACTGAATGACTATGATTGATAGATTTAATATTTTAAAAAATATTTACATACATTTTCAATGATTGAATGATAAATTTGATACAATTTCGGTTTTCTTCATTAATCTCATATTTTATGCAAATATTATCGCCTTGATGTTTTCCCGCCAATTGTGTTTTTACCCTTATTATGTGTGATATCCGCCCGTTTTTCTTAAATTCAATTTACTATCGTAATTACATATATTGTCACGTATTTTACATAACAATTATTACATCCAACTGAATTATTAATAACATCATACATTCTATTGAGTTCGTTTCTAACAACATCTCATGCAAACTTTACCATACAAGTAACAATAACAATAATTACTATTATTATTATTACTATTATTAGTCAACATTGTATGTACATCGCAAAAAGGGATGAAACATCTTTACTATATGTACTATAATAGTATATGAACTAAAAATATATGTAAGCTTCAATTTCACACTATATATATACAGTGTGGTGTTAATATATCATTTAGTATAATATATTATTAGTATACAATATATTACATAAAAGTAACATAATATTCTGAAATTTATTGAATCAAATTATATATATATATACATAATATATTATATTTGCAATGTAACAACATATAGTAGAAAAATATTATTTTTAAATTTATGATGAAAAATTCACTACGAGCAAAGAATAAGCGGTTACGTCTTATATATTACTATGGTTCGTTCATTGACAGCCAAACCTATATTGAGATAAATGGATATTCTTTTATCCTGAAACCATAATAAATATAAGAAACAGAAAACGCATAAAAACAGGATAAAGTTTTCATTTCATTATATTATGTATATATGTGAATATGTACCATAACGGCAAAATTGATAACAACATATTTATATATATGTAATTTGTTAAACTTTAAATTTCTTAGCATTTATCGCGTCGAGACAGTTTACAGACATTGAGAATTCAATCGATCTCACGAGATTTTTGCATGTAGCAGTATATAGGTTGTAATTTTTTGGAATTGTTTGTGCACAATCATCAACAACATAATACTTTCATTACAGAATGTTGGTTACTTCAAATTCAACAATATGTTGTGGGTTGGCAATTTTAAAATTTCACCCTTGACCTATATGCTAGTTATAATGAGTTTTTATATACACAATATATTTGAATTTAATTTCAGTATGGTTGATTTTGTTAAAAATTTTCCCCACAATTTTTTTATAATTTTTCAAACAGCCTTACTTGAAAACTGACACAAGTGACAATTAAGTGCAATTCACTGATTTTATTAACAAATATATAATTTTATTCGATATAGAGTATGTATTACTAATCAAATTAATTCGCTTCATAAATAGATAATCTTGATTACAAGATAAATATTTCTTTTACTATAACTGTTCGAGAATCTACAAGAACATTATTCTTGCACTTTTGTAAAGCTTTTTTTTACAGTTTTTCATGTAGCTGCAAATTTTCAATTAATCAATGTATCGATACATGAAATGCAACTTTTATTTAAAAAATTGGGATACTATAATCTCCTAATACAAATCCAAAATCCTATGAAATGTATGAACGTTTTTGATCAAAAACAAAAATTACAATTTCTCGTAAACGGTTGGAGATAGAGACAAAGTGTAAAATTATGCAGTAATGCCTATACTACATTTTATACACATAAGCCAGATAATCTGCTACAATAATTAGTCTAATAAAACTAAAAAACTCATGCTATTACAAGGACCTCAACATCGATTTTAATTGCAAAAGATGCACAACGATTTTCTACATGTGTCATCCGTACACACGAAACCTCTATCCATAACCATTGCCGAGATATTTGCATTTTAAATAAAACACATCTTCTAAAACTTATGATTTCCTAATACAAATCCAGAAATTAATGAAATGGACCAACGTTTTAATTGTTTAATATGGTAATAACTACGGATTACATAAATATTTATTAAATATTTATTTTAAGAAAACAGAGTATACAGTAGCAAAGACACACTGAATTAATAACTGTAATAAACTGATTTTACCGACAGCTATATACAAACATAAATTTAATGGTGTCTAAATATAAAAAATAATTATTATTAACTGTGAAAATGTCAATACTTGAAAAACTGTTTTAAAGTCTGCAAGAATGTTCTTATAACAGATTTTAGTACATCGGCGAACAATCGCCATTCTTTACATTTTCTGGTCAATACATTCACTTGATTCCGTAACATATGTTATATACCACTCTTACCAGCGTCTTTAGAATATATAGTTATCCATTTCCTTTACTAACCTAAGGATTCTACTCCATCATATATGTTGCGATATTAATTAGATATTAATTACCGGATACCACAGTGTATGGCTGATCTAATTCTATATTTGTAGTATGTGCTGATAAACAATTTATTTTGAATGTACCTAATTTAAATTTATGTGAAACTTGTATGTATGTTGACATTTTAAAAACTCACCGACGTCTTTTGTATTGATTCGACTCTAATTTTTCAGTATCACCATGTCTTGGTAAATAATTTTCAAAATGTTTAAAGTCGTCAACCTAGATGAATCGATCTTCATTAGTGTCGAATTTGAAATATTCCAGTTTCAGCTGCTTATCCTCCTTTGTTTGTGCCAACAAAAACATATATGTTGTCGGAAAAGTCTAGTTTTTTTTTCGTAATCTTTATCGTTAATCTAATTTAAGACTTGTAGGAACAAGAGTAGCCACAAAATACATCCTTTCTTGATGTTCATCAATTACATCATCAAGTTTTCCACAATATTAGGTTCTGCACTGAGAGTCACGATAAAGACCGTTGAAAATGCTCATAAATTTGGACGATATTCCATTGTTTTCGAAAATTTTGTTGGTCATTCTATCGATTGTTCGCTTGTGATTCTTTACGTATTTATATGATTATGTATGCATGATTTACCTGCCAATGCTTAACGAATACTCGATTTGTAAGACTGAATTGATGCTGCTATCGTGTATAATAATTGCAACAGTGATATTTATTGTATTTAGAAAGATGATACCGAGCCAGTTCTCAGTTTTATATATATTGGAAATATGGTTAAATTGACATTGTAAAATTATTTTGATGAATATTACATTGTCATATTTTATAATAGACCTATTTTCCAAGTTTCTACTAAATCCTTCAACAAATTTTTTTTTTTTTTCACCATCTAACACCTAATTTCTTTTCTTTCTTCATTTCAAAAGGTTAACTCAAATCCAATAAATTCTAAAATACTTGACATAAATTGAGGGTATTGTACAATAAGAGATTGTCAAAGTATTGCGAAAGTTTTCCTATTTTCTTTTTATTTTTGTTCTATTTTTTTTTGTTTTGTTTGGTTTAGAGTAAAGAAAAATTCATAGCATAAAAATAAGTTTAGGTTATGTTTGACTAAAAGCGTAAAATATGTCCTCATGATTTAGGTTTTACTTTGTAAATATATTTTTAAAGTAATTTTTTTTTTATCAAATATTGTGTATCCTTTAATAAAACATAATGCTACATTATTTGAACAGTTATTTAATTTTTCACCTTGTCCAGAAATATGACAGGTACACTATTTTTAGTTCCAAGCTCACATCAGAAATTTAAGTCTTTAGTAAAACGGTTCCAGTATTAATTCTGTTTCTAAGGGGTTTATATACTCTGTATTCTATTGGGGCTTTTTTTTCTAGTGTCAATATCTTCAATTCTTCTGTAAACCATGGTTGTGTTTTGCATGGATATAAATTTTCTTCATCGTTGATGGAATTATTCAAGATTTTAATATGTAATCTGTTCTCATATGCTTTCTTGTGTTTGTATCCATAATAGATTCAATATTTGGTATTTGAATATATTCTGGATCCTTAGGTTTAAGTTATTTTGCAATTATTTTAATCCAATCCATTATTCGAGGTTACATTTTTAGTACTTTGCGGTATTAATTTATAGTCTTGGAGGAATCTTGCTAAACTAACCCACGACATTATATATTAAATACTAAAAATAAATCTACTTAACGTTCAGTAATTGAAAATCAAACATTTTATCCGTATTTAGTTCAATTTTTTATGAATGAATTCAACAAATTTATATTCAGACTTTAATTTTGAGTCAATAAACTATTTGTTGTTTGAAATTTTTTTTTCTACAATTTACAAATTATAAATAAATATTTAATTAATCGAGGATTTTTTAAAATTAAATTTGATAATAACTATTTGTATTGCATTATATATTCTTATGATATATGCATGTATAATTAATTAAATTTTTTTTAATTAACCTTAGTTAGCTACACATTAGATACGAATATAGCTAGACTAATTTTTTTGTTGTTGTCTTATAATCAATAAACAATCTAATAAATAGTCGGATTTATGTTGTGATCATTTCGTAATAATATTAAGTAGATGTCCGTTCTGAGAGCAGTCGAAAGAGATGAAATTTAAATTTTTATCGACATTTATATTATGATTCGGAATACCTGATAGAATGGAACTGTGAAGAACAACCTTGAAAATAATCGAACCAAATTATAAAATTATCGGAAATGATACTTTTTAGAATTAATTGAATTGATCGTCACTTTAAAAAATTTGTTATCTAATTTCTGACATCAAATTGCATACCATAAGCGATGAGTTTGAATAATGATGTCTTATGCTATTCAGAATTAACTTTTTATTGGCAATAGGTTTGATATAATTGCCATAATATAACAAATCAAATATCAAGAGAATAGACTTAAAAAAAATACCAAGTCATCACATAGATCACGATCTTGAACTACGATCTTGAATTCGTTTAGAATTCTATAAATTCTTGATGAGTTAGTACAACAATTCTTTGACTTAATACTTTAACTTCTTTTTTTATTTTCCGAAGATCTAGGATATAAATTGTAATTCCATCAAATATCATAAGTTACGTGAATCTAATTTATTCAACATGCTGAAATCGCAAATTTCCACTGGTATTTAAGCAAAAAAAAAAAAAAAAATGAAAAAAATTATATAATATATTTATAGTTAAATATATTCGCATATATTTTATCATTTATTGCACAGAAGATTTCGATATTTTTTCTTGAATATTTTATTGATTTCCTTTATCTTCACAAATTCAGTCACGATTTTGTGATGCTATTATTATTCATTTTTATTCATGTAATATTAATATATAGTAAATCTTATATGCTAGAGGTAATTTTAATTGATGATATAATGATATTTATGATAGAAAAAACTATGTACACTACAATATAGTAAATATCAAAGATATTATTAACGAGAGAAATATAATTGGCATCGCCAATTATTGTAGGCCCTGAGAATTGTTTAACGGATCACAATATAATATATAAGTATTTATTAAATAGAATTGCAAAAAAGCCCAAAATTACAGGAATATAATACAAGAGAACCA
>JANSTX010024326.1:2739-15399 GCA_027564355.1 Penthetria funebris | reverse complement strand
ACATTGCAAATGTTTGTGCACGCTTTTATGGTTACGAAACAATAATTTAACTGATCATCATCGCCATCCTAAACATTGCTTTAATTCACGTCTTGATTTTAACATTCACATCTGCTGAATAAGACCAATTATATTTTACTGGATGTTATCTTCTTCCAAAATATTTATAACATCCAATGGACTTCTTTACAAGTAATATGAATACCGGCTCAATAGTTTATCTGTGTTCTTTCTGAAGCCATTCGCTGTTCATCGCAAATCTGAAGTTTTGATGTAATTTCATCGCCAATAATTTTAGTGAAGAGTTTTTGAACAACACTAATGTGATAGTACGATAGTTACTCGGATCAGTTTTAGTGTCCTTCTTAAATATATGTGTTATAACACTAGTTCTCCATTCTTTGGCTATCTCTTTACGTTCAAGTAATGTATAGTTTAATAATCTCAGTAATTAGATTGTCCCCAGCATATTTTGGACACTCGTTTAACATATCATCAATGCCGTGAGATTTTCTATTATTCAATGTTTTAATATCCATGTCTCTTTACTGAAACTGTTCCAGTATTTCTTTTTAATTTTAATATGCGTTATATTGGTATTTACTCTGTTTCTAATGAGTTTATTTATTATGTATTTTATCGAGATTACCGCTTCATATGTTGCGTTATTATTATTTTCTTTGATTTTAATCTGTTCTCATATAGCTGCTTCGATCCATAATAGATTCTCTTTTTGAATATATTCTGAGGCTTTGGTTTTAGTATTTTGCAATTATTCTGATCTAACATAGAATCAGTATATAATATGTATTGAGCTCAACATCCAAAATTTGTGAAGGATGAAAACTTTTGTTTGTTATAATGTAGTGGATTGTTGCCCTCTGATATTATTGCAATTGTGTTTATGCTGATATTTATGTGAGAAAAAGGTATAGTTAATTCGAAGTTCATTTGTTAGCACAAAAATCTATCATTGCGTCTCTATTTTAATTTAGTGTTTCATCGGTCAATCTTTTTTTAACGTCATTCAATACATTATTATTCGTTAGATGTAAAGCTATCTATCTCCTGCTGCATGTCATAGAATAATTCAGATTGTTACCATGGTTTATTTGCATCCGACGCATAAGTAGAAGCTATATGCATTAAATTGTTACCGAATTTAAAAGATACTTTTATATTATAATACATCATCGATCAGCTCACACATCAGCAATTGACATGACTAAATTACACGCATTATTTTATAAAAATGCTTACTAATTCACTAATTCACGTATTCTTAAGATTTGGTAAAGAGCAACTTTTTTCTCTTTCCGCACATGAGAATATGTAACTGGAACTAAATTTGGATTAAATAATAAACTTTGAAGTCATCGACGCAATAAACTAATATTTTGGATATCTCAACGAATTCTATTATTAAAGGAATTGAAAACTTGGAATATTGTTTTTGTAAGAAGTTGTATCGACCTAAAAGGAGATTAGGTGTATGTTGCAAAATTTATTGGTTTCTGATGAAAAAAATAATTCGTACTTTTATTTGTACCTTAATTACCAATCGTATATGTTAACCTATAATTCCTAGCTATTCATTGGAAAATGATATAGTGTGTATAGGAAAAGTCGACTTTTGTTAATATTGGTCAGCATCTAACACCAGTCTGCAATATGACAAAAAAAAATATGTAAAAACCAAAATCGCACCAGTAAATTAAAATATGCCAACAATGAAAGTCAAACAATTTTTCATAACTTCATTAAAACTATATGACCTTTCACTAAGCCTTTCACTATAACTATTGAGAGCAGAGGGCACAACATTTTTTGGCAGTGTTGAAAATTTTAGATTTTAAATCATATGCTTAATTCATATATTTTCTTACAGTATTTCTGTTGTGACCCATATTCTTACAATGTTATGAACTCTATAGAAAACGATATTGGTACTTCAGTGAAATTTGTAAATTATCGGCTGTTTTTACCTTCAACTACCCTGTCTCTGACACTGTTTAATAATTCCAGCTTAGTATGATTACCTATCCTGTACCATATTCATTACAAATCTGTTTTTAGCAATCTAATCCTTTGCTCGCCCATAGCATAAAAAAACTTAATAATAGAATTTTGGTAGCCAATGCTAGAGAGGCAATTTTTTTTGCTGTGCAACTTTTTACGATAAATGCTGTTTATTGTAGCTATTATTTCGTCGCCGATATGTTGTTACTGTGACGAATGGAGTTGTCGTCTATCATCGAGGTTACTCATCCCATATTTACCTACACGCAGTGTCACCGGTAACTCGATCACTATAGATGTCAATAATGCCGTGTGATCAAGGCAAAACAGATTGTGTTAATGTCATATGTTTGTAGACTGATTCAAAGACTATTTCAACAACGAACTGGTTAGCTGGTGATTTATGCGTCACTCTACTGAAATTTTTAAATGTTTTTCCAGATGATTATAATTGATTCTATATTTCGTAGTTGGTAAATTAGTTATTTGAGTTCGCTTTTTATGTTATATGTAAATTAAAAATGGAGAATTAACCTCGTATTGCCACCCAATGCGCCCTTAAGGCATACATGTTAATGTCGTCCTCTCTCATTACTTTGTATAAATATAAACAAATAGAAAATATTTCAAAAATATATATTTATTTACAAATGAAAATAATCGAAATTAATTCGATGTCACTCTTCTCATTATTTACTGACACATTCTTCGGATAATTTATCTATTAAATGTTTTTTAACATGAGCATTGTAAATATTCCTAAAACTGAATTCCATTTTGCATGTACTACACTTGTACGGTGTAGCATCATCTTTTTTATGGATACGCCGATGAACGGCAGCGCTTGATGAATTCACAAAATCCATTGGACATATGCCACATTTAAATGGTCGTTCACCAGTATGAATTCCTAAAATAGTACAATCAAATAATAAATAATGATTAATGATATAAATGATATAAGTTGTGATACCAAGGGTGGTGGTACATCAAACAATGCAAAGGTTAACTCGGATAATATTTATTTGAAATCTCTAATGGGTAAGCTTTTCACAAATATATGTGCAAAAACCAAAATCCAATACAATATTCAATCACAAAACAGTCCATAAGGCAACAATTTGGTCATCCCCTAACGGTCGCCTAATAAAAAAATGAATTGCAAAATGCTACAGAACAAAACCATTTAATTCAATCCAGTAATGGCTGTTTGATATCAAATCAGAAGCATCAAATGGATAGTTGAACTGAGTATAATTAACGAGGTACTGAATTGATCCATGACCAGGTTCATTAGTGTCCAGTTGAGAAAGGGTCGACTACATGAATATCCAAAATTCAGCTCCAAGTCTAGGTGCAATAAAATCCACGGACTTGTATAACGCATCGCCGCATCTGTACTTTATATTATTATTGGTGCAGTGTGATCGTTCCATAAAGTGGACCTAATGATCAAGGTACCGAAGCAAGGCAACTGGAAAACTTGAGTATGTGCCAGAACTGATGTGACATCACCATACTGAAATTAATAAACAAGTGTGTTGCAAGAATTATATACGATAGGATAAATTCGGTCTTGGAACAGAATATTCGTAAAGAACTAAAGCGAGTTTTCGATTGAATGGCAAGCATAATTAATATGCTGTTCGTCAACTTTACGGCAAACATTTGACAGTGTTCATCGTGTTATAATGTGAAAAATATGGAATAAGATGAGAAATGAAGTGGCCGACATTCATCGAGGTTACTCATCTTTACCTGTCGGTAATAACGTGTAACATCAAGGCTAAAAAGATATTGTTAATGTCGTGTTTGTCGACTGGTTGAAAAAACATTTCAACAACAAACTAGGTAACTAGGAATTTATGCACTACTCTACTGGTATACTTAAATGTATAATTGATTGATATTATATTGTCCAGTTGTAATAAATTTCAATTTTAATTTATGGAGTTTACATTGTAATGTGCTCTTGGTGAGTAAGTGTTAAGATGATAAAATATACTCCAGATTGAACATGATCTTTTAATCGTCGTGACTTGCAGTACAGAATCTTATATCGTTCAAAGTTTGATGATTTATTTGATGCACATTCGGGTGTTTTTTGTCATCATTTTTATTCCTACTCGTTGGTGATACGTGGTACCGGACCACATGGTATGCGATGAAATTTTAACAATCAACTTCAAGATCTTGCCTTTGCCGATGATATTTGTTTGTTGACACAAACAGAGGTGAACAGGACATTAGACTGAAGCTATGTGTACGTATTATTATCGACGAAACTAATGGCATGCAGTCTTGAAGTGATAATACAATAATAAATGAGGTAAAATGCTTTTAATATTAGGAAAGATTAGGAAGATATTAGGAAAGGTACTGCTGAAAAAAATGTCAGATCACGTATACAAAAGGTGCGGTAGGTGTTCGGATGCTAAGTGGGATGTGGCAGCCGACACAAATTTATCGTAAACATTGTTTGGTTGTGAGACTCGGAAAGTGACGAATACCATGATGTCAGGAATTTTTTGGTCAAATATAATGTCAAATTTGGGTTTGTGACGGATGTTGAGCGGCGATGGACACGATTAGTAGACATCGAAAATGGAATTGAATCGGTCATATACTGACGCGTTTTGTCAATGGCAAAGTAAAAATTAAACATCGAAAATGGAATTGAATCGGCCATACACTGACGCGTTGAAATGCCAAAAATTTAATCGGTCATTTTTACGGAGTTCATTTGGTATATTTGTCAGGCAATGGACAGATGAATGCAGACGAATACCAGAGAAACACACCGACATTTTTAATAAATAGCGTAAAATTAATTATTCGTGATTTTGTGCGGATCAAAAAAATATGGTTCCATATATTGCGGTGTCCATAGACAATTTCACAAAGTTTAATAAATATACGATTTTTTAAAATTGAAGTAGTTGAGATGTTGAAATCTTTCACTGTCGTTATACGCAACCACCGAAACCTTAAGTTGTCGCTCATGCTCATATATAATTGTACTTAAGTGACGGACACGTCAAAATGACCACTAAAAAACATGAAGACAGAGAGAGCGAGAGAGCAATAGGAAGATATATTGAAAGAGCAAAATAAAATTTTACATACCCACATGACTTTTGAGTGTATTTTTTCGTGCAAATGTTTTACTGCAAAATTCACATTGAAATTGTCTTTCTTGTGTATGTATTAAATGGTGATCGTTACGTGTGGCAGCTACAGTAAATCTTTTATCACAATAGTTACATTTAAAATTTCGCTCACCAGAATGCGTTAGTAAGTGTTTTCGTAGTAAATATTTTTTATTAAAAGCTTGTGTACATAAGTCACATTTATAATTTCTAAAATAAATAAATAATAATTTTCTGGATAAAATAAAAATGTAATTTATTATGGCATATGTCTTCTGTATAAAATAGCAATTACCTTTCATTTATATGAATTGATTTAATATGTCCCCTTAAATTATAGATACTATTAAAATATTTATTACATAGTTCACATTTAAATTGTACTTTTGATTTTTGTTCATCATGACTAATCATATGACATGGTAAATTAATACGATAGACACCACAAATGTGACAAACGCCACTGGGATTCTTACGTATTCTTGGTATATTAACTTTATCATTCTGTTTGTCTTTATCATTTTTATCAGAATCCCTTTTTATTTTTCTATTTAATTTATTTTTGGATAATTTCATATTATTTGTACTTGTATAGTCTTTATTCGTATGATCTTCCTTATCAATTTCTAATTTAATTAGATGCATTTCTTCTGTAACATTTTCAGAAACTTCTTTCTTCTACAAAGTAAAAAAAAAAAATTTTAAACAATTATGATGTTGTGATGCAAGGATGCAACTTATTTAAAATTACTTACAAATATTTTAATATTTTCTTCGTTTTCATATTCCAAACTTTCTATATTTAGTTGTACCTATAAAATTACTAGATTTTATTATTTATCAATGAAATTATTTAAAATATTTTATACAAATTTGATTTAATATTCAGTTATACCGTTTGTAATCCGTTTGCTATTAAATGATTTTCTGATTCGAATTGTATATACTTTAATAGTTGTGAATTAGATTTCAGACATTGTCCTCTAAATAAATTACATATCACAAGCGTTTTTTGACAATGATTACAAATTAATAGTGGTAATTTTTCGTCATCGGCAAGTACCTGAAATAGATTTAAAAAAATGAAGTTTTTAAAATTACATTACAATATTACAATATTTAGGATTTGAACAAATTCATAATAGACATCATCTTATGACTGGTTGACAAATGGCTTACTTATATCATCGTGGTTGTTCAATGCAATTTTACCTCAACGATGTGTAACTCGAAACACGATATGCGAGACTGTAAATTGCATGTGATCAAGGCTAAAAAGATAATATTTTTGTCGTGTTTGTCAACTGATTGAAAAAACATCTTATCTACAAATTAGGTAACCCGTGGAAGTATGCACCATTGTAATGAAATATTTAAATGTATTATTGGATAATTATAATTGATTCTATATTTTTCAGTTATTAAATTTCAATTGTAATTGTTTGAGCTTACATGCCATTACTGACATATATTTTAATAGAGATACCAGTGACAAAGTTAAGATGGACTAAGCAACCAATTAGCTTCTATGAACTTAAAATTTTTATTAAATTATATTGATATATTATGTGTTGTAGTCGTACTGTAGTATTGATCAACTGAAAATGTCGCGTTGGTTTATGTTTCACATGAGTAAATTATGTTTATTTATTATAACACTGAAAACTATTCGAACTTGAGAGAAGTTTAACTAATATGAGTAGCACCTACAATTATGTGTGTTGTTGCTAGTTGATACAAATACTCGAATTATAGTTCTCCAGTCATCCTTACCTCAATTCCTAAATTATGCTTTATCATAACTGCAATTTCGGTATTATTATTATCAACACCATATATTGGCTCTAAATATGGTCCATATTTTAAACATAATCTACAAATAAGTGGGAAATGTTCATGGAAATTAAAATCCATTTCCATTTATTTACTTTTTTATTTACTTATTATTAATTATCATTTAATTTGACGGTCAGTGTCATTGGCCAGGCCAAAATATGTATTTTATTTTTTTTTACGTTGGCAACTTGTATCTCATACTTTGAATGCGTTCTAAATATAAACTTATGACTAATTCTTTTGATATATTGTGGAGTAATCACTTTCATTATCATCATCTGGACATTTACAACACATATGGGTAATGACACTTCAATTATTAAATTGTGATGATCAATCATAATACCATATTACTTTAATTTTTTGTCTCGAGCACACAAATTGATATATTTAATGGCCTCTGAGTCGCTGGTGACATCACAAAAACGCGTAAAATATTAACATAGTTGGTAGTCGGTGAATCCATTCGTCACCATCGTCAATTTTAGAAGTTATCAGCATTCGTATTCATCGGTGATACTGCTGTTGGTTTCTGATGGTGTTATAGCTAATAATAATCGATATTAATTAATTCACAAATGACCGGTAACAAAGTTCAATAGTACGACCAAATTGTGGTGCAATAGAAAGCGAATGTGATGACAGAACGAGTCAAGTATTTTGTGGAAATACTAGTAGATAGGACATACAATTGACGATTTCAGCAGAATAATCACCATGGAAGTATACTCCCGCACATTGCATATGTGCTGAAGTGAATCTATTTGGTTAGTAATTTGACTATCACCAATAAGTCGAATATCTCGCCTCCTCTGAAGTTTGTGTAGAAAATGAAGTGTGATCGCTGGTGCACCAGCCAATAAATGAGGATTGTATGTAAGATACCTTATAAGCGATTTGTAGTTAAAAGCAATATTGTCTGGATTAAAGTATTTTTTGTGCAACGCCTAAGAAAACCAAACCTAGCCGCAATGTTTGCCACATCTAGTATATAAGACTATTTAAAAAAAAAATAGCGTTGACCCGCGTTCCGAGTCTAACAAAACCAGAAGAATTATAGATCGAATTCCCAGCTAAATTAATAACAACGTTTGGACACGTATTAAGACACGTATGTGTCTTTAAAGTAATGAACGATGTCACACTCGATCAACTTTAGATTTTGGTTCCGTTATGTCATAATATCTCCAGTTGACCTTCTGCATCGAAACCCATATTCATCATCTGAACGTTTACGCCTCGAGGGCGCATAGGACAGCATTACGATGTTAATTTGCCATTTCTAATATACATGTAACATCAAATGTAAAAATGAAATAACTATAATTGAAATTTGTCAACGGCAAATATAGGATGAATTGTAATTATTCAGTTAAAAATTTGAATATTTCAATAGACTGGTGCATAAATCTCCTGCTGCCTAGTTTGTTGTTGAGTTGTTTTTTCAACCAGTCGACAAACACGACAATAACATGATCTTTTTAGTCTCGATCACACGCCATTATTACTGACGTATACCGTGATCGAGTTACTGGTAACACCGAGTGGCGGTAAGAATTAGTTGAGTAATCGCGATGATGGACGATCACTCCATTCGTTACCATCGAAAACCATTTTGACGTTGGCTATCTTTCCATAATAGTTAATGGTAGCGAGATTATGGATTAACTGAATCTAAAGAAAGAAATGGTTGAATTATTATCAAAACTGGTCACTTACGGTATTTATCTTAATTCAAGGATTTGTTTGGTACGTGAATTTTCTTAGGGGGTGTGTCATTTCTGTTACTTTCAAAATGGGTACAGGTGATCCCTGTGGTTAAGTTCGACCATCTACCGATAATAAAATACGCACTGCATTAATCATTATTATTTGAAAAAATCAATACTTATACATAACAATCAATACTTTTACATAATGGTATGAACTAACTACTATCAATGAATTGAATATAAATTTTGATTGGAGGTACTTATTAGAAACAGCTCTTTTCTATAAAATTATTTTGTGAATAAACACCTTTCTTGCATTTGGAAGTAATTAAAAAGATGGCCCCATAGTTTATAAGGTTTTAGTTTATTTATTTTGAGATGTTTCACTAATATTTAAATTATTTAAAAAATGACGCTTTGTGTGTGATTTATAGTCGCATTTCATATGAAATTCTATGTTACAGATATTGCACTTAAATTTTTCATTATTATTCTTATGTATACGTCGATGGACAGCAGCACTAGACGAATTTAGAAATGTTGCTGGACAAATTCCACATTTAAAACGCTTCTCACCTGTATGAATGCCTGAAAAATACCAATTTTTTAGTTTGTCACTTTTATGTAATATTACGATTCGTATTTGGACGAACAAATTAAAAAACTGACATAATCGAATAAACATTTCTGAAACCATTTGTACAATAATTTGAGCCTAGATTTTAATAGAAATAGAATTCTTTAAGTATGTCAATAGACTTTTAACAACTAAGTAGTTTGTGGGCGATCGCATTTTTTTCCATCATTTTCAATATTCAAAGCCAATTTCTATACGCTATAAGTTTACGGTCTACGAATTACGTGACCAAACCATCTTAAATTACTTTGAGTGATTATATTGGTGATGGGTGTAACTTTTAAATTGCATCGAATATAGTTGTTCTTAATTCTGTCCTTTAATGTTACACTGGATGACCATCTTAAAAAGTTAAAACAATCATAGTATTTTAGAAAATCTATGTATAATCTACGTTGAGCTGTGAACGCAAATGATAAATATCTTGAGTCTAGTTTTATTGACAAGTTTCGCAGAGATGTCAGTAAATTTCGTGTGCATGATACAAATAATACTACTTACTATATAAATACATACATTACTCACCAATATGACTTTGTAAATTACTATTGAATATAAATGATTTATTACAATATTGACAAACATATTTTCTCTCATTTCTGTGAATTCGTTTATGTGAATCACAGCTTGGTTTTTGTGTAAATGACTTATCACATACATCACATTTATAATTACGTTCGCCAGTATGTGTTACCATATGCTTTTTTAATAACGATAGTGTATTTACTGTAACTGGACAATATTCACATTTTAATCTCCTGTAATTTTTATTTTAAATAAAATCTTGAATCTATAATCTCTATCAATTAGTGGTGAAATGGAATGACCGACTCGACTAACTTCCAAACGTTGCTCAACCTATATTTGGTCTATCGGCGGTGCACCGATAAAAAAAAAACGATAATAGGATATGTCAATTATGATGTGTGTATTCGTGGCTAATAATATTAGACTTACAGCCGTAAGCACACAAATGACTATAGCTATGGCTACTTCTAAAATAAGAAAATGGTAGGCGAATTTATAGTTATTACTGCTATTTATGACCACGCTTATAACCACAATATAGCTGGTAATAAGTATTTGTGATCACAGTTGTAAATTTATAGAATTTTGCAAAACAAACTAGGTTATTTAGTTCAAAACAAACTAGGTTATTTAGTTCTAATAATGTTGTCTGTAACTATATAACTTTTGAACTATTTAAAGGTATAAAAAAAGGTGGTCTAAAATGTGAACTCAAATGACTATAATTGAAATTTACCAACTAGGAAATATAAGATCAATCATAATTACCCGATTATACAATTTGAATATTTCAGTACAGTTGTGAGATGTTTTTTCAATCAGTCGACAAACACCGACATTCAATACCATGTTTTTAATCTTGATCACACACGCCATTACTGACATTTATCGTAATCGAGTTATTAGTGATACCGCGTGAAGGTAAAGATGGGTTGAGTTCATAGTCGACCACTCCATTATTAACTTACCTTTCATTTATATGTACATATCTCATATGTCTTTTTATATATTTATGATTCTTAAACACCTTCTGACATATATCGCATGTAAATGAAACAGGC
Source organism: Penthetria funebris (assembly GCA_027564355.1). NCBI lineage: Eukaryota > Metazoa > Arthropoda > Insecta > Diptera > Pleciidae > Penthetria > Penthetria funebris. Next base: position 4,457 of record JANSTX010024326.1, on the reverse strand, counting down.
ACATTGCTATGAATAATAAATACATGACTTGGTAAATTAATACGATATTCTCCACATATGTGACAAATTCCACTGGGCATTTTGCGAATTTTTTTAATCTTCACTTTTTTTGTCGGTAATCTGTTCTTCTTAGTTGTTTTCGCTTTAACATCGACACTATTTGCACTAATATTCATTTCTATTATTGAATCAGACTTTTCATTTTTTATTGTTATATCATTCTTATTGACATCAGCAATATTTCCAAATTCATTCTAAATTTAAACGAAATTCATATACTTAATGCATAAATCATTCATTCAATTAAGATTATTTAGGTTTAGAAAATTACAAATTTATAATTAATATATAAATGGCCTTGATTAGGAACAACCACAAAATTGCATTGAATTAGTTACGAAGTAATTGCAGAGCCTCCACATAGTGACCGTGACGAGTAAAATTGCAAGGGCGGTTAGGCGATTAATTAGCAACCGAAATTCAATTTCATCGACATAGGCAGATGTATGCTTACAACTAGCACTGCTGGAGCGCGTAAATTACATAAGAAACGTCAACAAATATCCATGGCCTCGGATCTAATGGAAATATAGCTTTTGACTTACGAAAAGAATTTTTTTTTTTGAATCTGGAACTTTAGAAAAATGCTTATACGAACGAAACTGGCGTAGGTGAACTCATTAGTGGGAAAGGCACAAAATCGTTATTCTTGAGTTCGATCGAAATTTAGTGGAAGAAAAACCAATAAAAGACTATAATATCCTCTGGAAAATAAAGTTATTTAGATCATAGTAGTGGAGTTGGTTTATTGTATTTGCAATGCGTAGTATTGTCGGATGAATGAAATGTGAAACAATATAGTTTAGATTTGCCTCACAGGTATTTTCAAATTATAAATTGACGTTAATAGCAATCTTGAATAAATTCATTTCCCCATTCGGAAGCTTATCGGTAAATGCTACAAATTTATTGCAATTCATTCAACATGAATTATAATTTTGAATTAATTAAAATGCTGAACACTCAATGTGTCTTTTATATTGGATCGTAAAACATTGCTTAGCACTGTACTTTAAATAGAATTGTTAATTATAAATTTGATTTAAATTATATACTTACCGAAATTATTACAGATGGTAAATTGTTTACAACCGGCTTTACATCGTCTTCATCATATTCAGAATGGTCATTATTCAATTCATTATTCCTCGTATATTCAAATTTAATTCTTAATAAATATTCATTTGACGTTATACATTGTTTTCGAAATACAGTAGACGCAATGAGACTATCTTGACAATTGGTACAAATTGAGGATGGTAGTTCATCACTGTTGTTTATCTTAAAATAGAATGACTATAATTATTTAATGAAATTTATTTATAATGGGTGGTTGATTTACCCTGTCAATATAAATCATTTGTAATAATTCCAAATAAAATTTAGTTACAAAAAGGACTCCATAGGAACATAGAACGTCAATGAACAACCTCCATTTGTTCACGATCTCGAATCAGTAGCTTTACGTCGCTCTATCTCTTACCACTGGTACCAGATTACTTAATGACGGTTCTTCACCACGTTGTTCTTGGGCTACCGGGTGTTCTATTATCCTGAAGATTTTAGTCAATAGCATATTTTGCAATATTATCGATTACCGTTTCAGTATATATAAGCCTATCCAATTCCACTTCGTTTAACATTCCTGTTCACCAAAT
>JANSTX010024325.1:0-33128 GCA_027564355.1 Penthetria funebris | reverse complement strand
TGTGTAATTTTTTTTCTGAGATGTTTATTTCTTGGCGTTACATGAACGGAATCAAATACAATAGACCCTTGGAACTTCGCCTATTGAGTATAGTTTAACAATAGCATAGCAATCTATAGTTTATATAAATTATATTTAGATGCTCAATAATTTGGAGGTACTGATAAACCATTTACGTATAGATTTTATTATTCATTAATTATCTATTCAAAATTCAAATATTTTAAGATAAGCATGTTTATCTTATATGAGAAAGAGATGTAGTCAGAATAATGGGAACAAGTTTTGTCACAACTACACTTTTTTTAGTAAAAAAAAAACCCCCGATTTTGTAAAAACATTATTGTATATATATATATAGGAATCATTCCTATATAAAATAGGTTGCATAATATTTATATATTAAATGTTGTCAGAAGTATAAGTTCATGAATAATAATCAAAATAATTGTGCCCTCAAAGAACATACAAATTAGTCATCATTAACATATTTGCAAATTGTTGTGTAATTTATTCAAATTTTCTTAAAAATTACACAAAAAACATATATGTGATATGTAAACGAAGGTGCTAAAAGTTTATTTATATTTTCAACAATGAATTGTTGCTTGCATTAATCATATTATTCTTTTCGTTTTTAAGTAATTAGCAGAGGAATAGATAGAACCATAAGTAATTACTTATATAAATACTTAGAATGTTATCTCTGACCATGCCATGTGTAGATGGATTGACTGAAAATATGTTAAATTATTAACAATTATTAACCCAATCTTGAAGTTTATGTCTTTAATTTGCTTCTTCGAAATTTGATTAAACTAATTACTGCATTTTTCTTACATTACTTTCCTTCCAGTTTTCATTACTGGTGGTTTTCTAAAGTTATTTATTTACATAAAATTTACTCAGGATGCTTCGTTTGATGTCTGAAGATTTTTGGTCAAGCTCAGAATAAATGTTCTGCAAATTCCATCTCGTATTCTTGAAAGTCATGGAAAATGCATTGCGGAAACAATGTGTTATGAAATTATGAAAAATTCATTAATAATTTTATTACATTGTAGCATTTTCTACTATATAGTTTTCAATGTGTTTAGAATTCTTGATGTGTTTTTGATTAATTAAATAAGAATTTCTGTGAGTGAAATAAACGTCTATTAAAAGACATGAAAAAGTCTTAAGCTACAATTTCATGTTAATTTAGTGTTATATGATGGCTGTGTTGGTGAACGAACTTATTAAATATAAGTTGATTGTCTGGGTCAACCTTTAATGATTATGCACTGACATAAATACAATTTTCTTAAGCATATGTCTAGAAATTTAAAGTTATTGATATGATCCTGGAATGGAATTAAAATACGATGAGGAATATAAATTCTTTATATTCCTCATCATATTTCATAATAGAAAGCAAAGAAATAATTCTATAATGAAATCATCCTGTGTAAATACAAATACCAACTCCATCACGCAACACCATCCCTAAAATATAATAAAATATGTTATCTCCTCACAAGATTAGTATGTTGAAATTTTGTTTTTTTTTTAATTTTTTTTCCAACAAATTACAACAACTTTTCGCATATTGTTCCCATAATATGAATGACTATTTTCTCGTCGTAAAACAATTTTCCATTCTGTTTTTGGGATATTCGGTTAATTGTATTTATACATTTTCTTTACAGAAGTAAAATACAAAAAATAAAATATGTATGAATCTCATCCATAAAGTTGTATAACAATTAAATTTTCTTTTTGGTTCTCGAGGGTTGTTTTTAATACTCTACTGTTATATTGTCTATATAGTATCATCCATGTATTGTGTACTTGATTAAAAAGAACATCATAGAGCATATATTGAAATAATGATGTTTTTTGTCCCATATGTTTTCCATTTTCTTTGAAAATATGGTTAGTTAAACATTTATTATAATCAAAATAAAATTGATTTCATATTTCCTGTGTGTTTCCTATCCATATCCTTTAAAGTAAGCTTATATTATTCCCAATTTTTTTCATTTTATTTCAAATTATTGAGCTTAAGGATGGTTCGCTATATATATGATCTTATATTCTATATTGTTGTGTATTATTGAATAATGAAGCGAATATAAAAATTGGATCACTTGGTCGTTTAAGAAGATTAAATTTTTTTAAACAGTAATTATTATATATCTACATGCTATTGATCATATAATTATTATCATTTCGATCGTTATTCTAATCAGAATCGTGAATAACTGTGTATGTAAAATTTTCTGTCACTATTTTTAGTTTATTTCACGTCAAACTATTGATAGGTCCACTCTATATGTATTGATAATTATGTTAGTTTTTTTTTTTTTTGTCTGAAAACGTTCCATTTCCCTGAAAATTCTATAGTTATAAACGTATATTACGACATACTCGAATGGTTATACTGTCGATTTAACTATACGTATACTCACTTCGCAATACTTAAAGTTGTATAAAAAATAGCCAGAATTTATTCTTACAAAGCAAATATAAATCAATCAAAAATAATTATCAAGAAGATTGTTTCCCATATTTTAGGTACTTTCGTTTCTGAATTCTTACTTAAATATGGGATTAACCATGAATCTGATTTGGAATATTCTCGTATATTTATCTATATTGATTTATTATTCGTATTGATTGAGGTATGTATTTTTATCTGATTTTGATGGGTAAAAAAATGTTCTTATTAATATTAATTACAAGATTGTAATTTGATTGAGATTTCATATAATAAATTTCTCATATAAAATGATGGATGTCTCTGAACATCATTATTATATGTGAATGGAAAAACTTGAATTGTAAGCATTTCATTTATTATACAATTTGAGAAATTCAGGTATTACTCATGGGTTTCCTTCATAAATAGGTGTTATTATTCATGTAAATACAAAATAGATGGTATTATTAATGTACTTTCGTAAATACTTAAATGCGGATTATGTGTGATGTTTTAGTTAAGCGGATTAAATCACTTCACAAAGTAATGTAATCTTTATATGTGCTTCTTTATATTTTACCATTTGGTGTATATTTATATTTAAATATATATGTATACCTATAGTATGTATTCATGAAGATATAGGTATTTATATATTGTTAACAAAATTCAAATATATAACGTGAAATAAGTGAAATATGAAAATAGGTTCGCCAACAGATTTTCACAGTAAAAATATGTATGTCCTTAATTAGCAGCTTTATATATAAACGAATGAAACTTGTTGACAAAAAAACTTAGGTATAGTTTCTTCCCAATCGAGCAAATAAGTATGTGTCTGCCACATATTTTCTATAAATTATAGTTATAATAGTCATATTTGTGATACCGTTGACGTATGCTGCACTAATGTCAATTTCTTAAGGAGGTTTATGTGGGTTAGACAATTAAGCTAGTATTTTTAAAGAAAAGAACCACAGTTTCCTTCTGTTTGTTCATGTAACTTGTTAGCATAGCTGAATTTTAACGTAATATACTACTAAAGAATTTGGTTATATACTAACCAAATTCTCCACTTAACTCCAGCCATATACATGATTCTCGATTGTTATTGATGTATTGTCTATTTTCATGTTTTAAATTTTTACATAAATTAAATTTCACTATCTTCAAATATGAAATCAGTATATTTATATATATATATATAAATTATAATGTGAAATTTTAATTGTCCTCTTTGATAAAAAAAATACGACCATTCTCATATTCCATTGCAATTCATTTATTCATCAATTCCATTTCATGAAATAGTAAAAAATATTTTAAAAATTTATAAAATGTAGATATTTTCAGATTTAACAAAAGCCATTCAAATCGATATTGTCACTCTTATATAAATGTGTACGTATTAAAAATACCTATGTCAGAGAGCAAAAAATTGCAAACCAAGTGACAGTCGTATATAATACATGCTGTCAATTATATGTTGTTTTGTGAAATTATAAAGTTGTGCCGCTGATTGTAATCATATGCACAGAATATTTAAATAAATGTTCCATCTAAAATTTAATAAAAATCAGATAAAAGTAGGTTCTACCATATACAAATACTATAACTGACTTTATTGGATATTCTCTTGTCGCATGTTTAGTATATGAGGTATCTCAATGAGTACTATTTTATGTGGGTTATGCTGGGCGAAAAAACTTGAACTATAATCACAATTTATAATATAAACTGGAAACACAAGATCTGGATTTTATAGATTATACCGTAATATTGTATTCATTTAAAGTTATCAAAATAATCCATTTTATTAACATACTGTCGAGATTGTTTTCAATTTTTCAAATGAAATTATTTTATTTATTCTATCATATAAATGCTATTATCTGGATTTTCTATCCTTATGTCGTAAATTCGTTAGTTACACTATATAGAAAGTTTCAGACGTCTCTTCTAGCAATTCCATATAATCTGAATGGGATCCGATTTTAATGATGATTATGTGACACTTTTACAATTCATTATTACGACTACAGAATTTGCAATATCATTTCTACATTTTGTTGTAATTTAATCAATATTTATTCCTTGTATATTGCATAGAGTTGTATATATTCTATATAGTAATATATAATAGATAATATATACATTACACAGTATATACGAGTAGCATAACAATTAAATAGGATGAAAATAAAAAATAGAAATGTACTCCAGTACAAATGAAATGTTAAGGTAAACGACCATCATGAGAATAATCCAGTTGTGAATGGGAAAAATGAAGCCAAATAATAAAAAAAAAAAAAAAAAAATAGAACAAAATATAGGGATAGAAAGTAATTATTCACATCCCATTTTTATATATCACAAAGAACGAAAGTAAATTCTTTGGGGTACTTGATGGAAATGATTAATGTGCCATTTTCTGTTCTCTGTTCAAATTCAGGACTTAATTAGAATATAATGATTTAAAAATATCTCTAATAATAGAATTAATTAGCATATTTAGAAGTAATATGATAACAATTTGATATTAATCTATGTGTTATTATCACGAAATTATGAAATAATTTTGAACTAACAATTGGCAAAATTCTATATGGGCAATGTAGACGTAAATTATTCTACAAATTTATCCTGAGTTAATTATTGCTACGATTATAACATGTAAATTTCATTTCCATATATTTTTAACAGTTATATAAGGTTCACGATATCCTTTTATTATGCATCTCGGTATTCTTTACTTATCCCTTATTGAACACTCATAATTGTACACTATAACAACACATGAAAGTTGCAATAAATTCTGATCGAGTTACAAGTAACACCACACGGCTGGGAGTTTAAGTTAAGAAATCTAGATATTAGTCAGTCATTAATTGAGTTTAATTGCATATAATTTATATGCTGGTTTAAACTGCAGTAAGATTAAGATTACTACTAATTAGAACATATTATTTCTAATACAACTATTCACATATACTCGTATATAGTATTCATTTTTATCGATTTTGCAAGAAAATAACTTCGACCAACTTTAAAGATGCAATCCATATACATACTTAAAAGTCAATTTAAAGTTAGATATGAGATAAATTTAGTAAAAAAAAAATTGTTGTAATTGAGACTTTAACAAAACAACAGCTGCACAAAATGAATTAAAGTATTGATTTTTGGGATTAGCTTCCTTATTAGTAAATAAACCACCCGCTGAGAGCGTTTTGAATATTTACTGTATTAACACTATTGGAAGAAATTATTATATAATGTATACATTCATCATGTATATATGTATACATATTTATGTATATATTCCTGTACATTTTATGATATAGGGTAAAATATAATGATCTTATTGATTATAACTATAATATAATAGACATATCCATTAGCTTTGTATCTCTCTGTCTATAAAAAAATGTTTCAAATATTTTGTCATTAATTGACTATTATTTTGTAGCCGACTGATAATAGAAATTTTGTAGCCCTTAAACATTTAACTATATATATATTATGAAAAGGGATTGTTTTATGCAATCCATCAATTAGCATTGCTGTATGTTCCCAAAAGGGCACAAAATTGGAAGTGGCAAGAGATAAAATTTATGACTTCATTTATATTTATTTTTTATGTTTGATTTTGCTCTTAATGCGTTTGAAATACAAAATGTAACGTTCTTACGTAATTACATCATTCATTATACCGTATGAAAAGGAATTAATTAGCTGTCAATATCATTAAACTCAACTTCGAAATGTGATGAAGATATATTCATTTTAAAATACGATTTATAATAATTTTCAGAGATCCCAATGAACATAATTGCAAAAACACATATTTCTACTATTAGAACTTCTGTTACATTAAAATTTCCATAATGTAAATACTGCCCATGAAATTTAATATTTGCACCATGGCATGCTACTGATAAAGATATGGGGGAACAATTTGAACCACGTTTGTACATTTCTAATTTGCGAATTTTTTCTTGTACAGCTTCAATATCCGAAATTTTTTGTGAATTGTGTTATTAAGTATAATTTATATTTATGCTACTTATCTAATGATGCAATTTTATTACTTTACACACATATTGCTATATAGTAGGTATAATTGTGGGTATAATTTTTCCTTGAAAATTATACTTTAGAAATTTTGAATCATGTAAATTCACTTACTCAGTTCTTCAATTTTAGAAGCAGTCAAAATAGTTTTCATCAACTCAATGAATATCAAATTGTCTATAAATTCACTTTACATTTAAATTTATTAATGGCAAATTATCTAATATATTCATTTAAAAACGCTTCTGTTCACGTTTTTTGTAATCTTCTTATCTACTAAGTGAATATTTACCTGGTATACATTCAAAAACCTTTGCCACCAGTTTATAGATGATATAATTATAAAAAATATCAAAAAATGTAAAAATTATTAAAATCACCATAATAACCACAGCGTGTGCCAAAGTTAATAAGGATAACATCTGCAGGCGATATTATTGATTTAACATCAATAATTTTGTTGGTGTAAAATAAAATAATTGGATATTCTTTGTCATTTCTGTCTCACATTTTTTTTTTTTTTTTTTTTTTTGCTTATTATATAATATTTTTATTTTACTTCAGTTCTTTAAGTGATCTTGATAAGTAAATTATTAATGATTCCTCTCCATACGTACATGTAAATGTAAGAAGTAGGTATATAATTTTGTAAAATATTGTAATAATAATCTGAACATCTGCATCTGTTAAACGATAGAATTGAAAAACGAGGAGATGTCCCTCGTCTGTCCGTTTGTATGAAATACTTTTTTAAAATATTATCAGAAATATTACTTTATAAATCCAGATGTTATTGATTCTTCTTAAAGATTATGATAAAATATCCATTACATTTTCGTTAATTTGACTTCTATATTTATGTGTATATTAAAAGTTAATGTCTGATTTCATTAGACATCAATTTGTCATTTGGAAATCATATTTGGTTAACACATTGTATCATTTTCTTAAGTACTCATACGAGGTTTTTTTTTGTTTTTTTTGTCAGTCATCTGTAATTGAGAAAAGTGTATGATCAAATTAGATGACAGTCTTTTCTAATTCATGTGGACATTTCTGGGAATGAGTTAATTTTTTTTTTTTTAAATGACACACTTTACACAGTCTATTTTAAAATTGATCTATTTTGGTATGATTTTTTAAATTTTTTATTTTTTTTATTTGAACACATTTGAGAAAATCTACGTGGTATCTACAAAATATCCTAGAATTTTTTTCTTCTACCAAAAATACGAGTTGTAATAATACTCGAAGATTGTACAAGACAAAAAAAAAAGCAGTTAATTTAAATTATATTTACACTTTGAAAATATTTTATAAAATTAAACTGATTCATTTTCTGGGTTCTGCAACTAAAATGTATAAATCAAAATAAGTGAACCTCCCTTTTCAATTTAACTTTTTAAAACACAAAAATGTTGAAGCCTCTCCAATTTCACATTTAAATTAATAGATTTATATTTTTTTATAAGCCCCTTTTTTCTATTTTGTTTTTTTTTTTTTTTTTGTTAATTAAGTCCTCTAACTTTAGTGTACCAGTATAAATTGCTATACTCAATGTATATAATAAAATTGGCATGATTAAGAATCAAAGAACAAGAATACCCTCGAGTTAGTCCATTTCTGCGTTGTTAAAGTCGGATATTTCTATATCTGGGTAATTAAAAATAAATTAATGATATCGTATATATTTAATTTAATGTCATAAATACAATTCATATAAAAGTTTATAAGTATCTTTATGGTATGCTGGTAATTGGATTATTATATTTTATTAATTGAATATTTAAAACCTACTGCACAGAACTTCACACCCTTTAAATACATTTATTTCGAAATCATTTGATTTATTTGAAATCATTGTATAAATACATTGATCTCCATTCATCTTAAACACGCTTAGTATAGAAATTGAATGCGAATATCGCATATATAATAATTGCATTTGAATACTGCCAAAATTTTGATCCTTTAATTTTCCTCCTCTATATATGTTCTTATGTCCTGAATCGCATCGCAAATTTATTACTATATCAACTCGACAATTTCTAGCATAGTAGTATGATTTTGTAATAAATTTGGAATTTAGATGAATTTAAATTTTCTAAACAGTTGCAGTAACTAGACATGCAACTGACACCGAATTGATTTATCGCCCATTATAGCCAATTAAAAAATCTTGTTTATACACAAAAGTTTCTGAAATACGATTAGCAAATTTAACTGCTCACTAATTGTTTGAAATTTTTTAGTGAATAGTAACGTATATACGTTTTTTCTATCTATAACGGTAATTCAATAATGATTGTAACAAATTATATGTTGAATCGTAAACAAAATTAGATTGGAGGAACTAAATAAGCTTCAAAGTGCATCCTTAAAGTTACTATTTCCCAAGAATATTTTATTAGTTTTGTGTGTGTTAAAATACTGATCTCGATGATCAGGAATTTAAATAACCTATGTTGCTAATCTAACCGTTATGTCTGGATGTTAATTTAGGAAGTTGTGATCTAGACATCATAACGGGAAACGATAGTGGAATCCTATTTATAAGAAAAAATTTATTCTGTAAATTTTATACATTTAGTTGGGGTTAGTGAATTAGACAAATTTGATATAGTTTAATCATTTATGCATTAATAGTTATGCTTATAACTAATTGTAAGAAAACACTGTATTTATGATATATTCAAATGCAAGTTTGTGGGATATAAAATGAGAAATAGGCTATACGAAACTGTATAACTAATGAAAAAAAAAATATAGTTTGTTTATTTGAAGGAATCATCATCATCATAATTTTTATATCTGTGCATTTATTGACGTTATCGCTGGCATTCTGCATAATAGATGGAACTTTTTTTATTACGTACGTCTAATATTTTTGTAACTATTTTTCAGACGGTGTATATTTTCGATATATTCTAGAGACCTATAAGTCAATATCTCTGTTCTATACATATGGAATACAAAAATTAATCAATGATTACAATGCACTAATCATTATAGTAATATTTAAGCAGACTATATATACTTATTCTCCATAATATTTTTATTAAAAGATCAAAAATATACTGTAGCGGGATTAGTCTCTTTCTAAAAACCTATTATATATAAATCTCATATTCGTTCATCCTCCACAATATCCATTCGAACAGGAAACATACTTTATTGATAGAAACGATAGAGATATTTTTTTTTTCTTCAAAACCAAAATACTAATAATTCAAAATATTATGAAAAACTAGAAATCATTTATTTAAATTATTAGACACGTATGTTAAGTGTCAGATTGACAGAAATGACATATAGTCATAAACACATCATAATATATTAGAATTTCTTTAAAGGAATATAAGAAAGATTTCCCCATACACACTATTTTAATGGTAATTTTATATTCTTGTGCATCTTGTCGTCATATTTACAATTTATTGTACCAAAGAAGATATTTTACAAAGAAGATGCTGATGCATATTATTATTTTTTTTTTCTAATATGTCTGGCTATTCCATGTATATACGGTTAAATCTATATGTTGTATATATAGCATGAACATATTTAGGAGATTGTGATTTGATAATTCAAAATAAAAATTATTATCTTAATATATTGACTTCCACATATAAAGAAAAAAAAAATTGCAAATGTTATTGGTAGTGATGAATGATTTGAACCGAATAATGTCTAATTTTGCTTAATTTCTCGTGGTGTCACTGCAAATTTCATTTAAAATTTTAGACATTTGATAGAGACTGAAAAGAGTGTGTCTGTTGTGTTTGTAAAAGACATGGAAACAATCGATTTTCGAAATAAAATTTAATTTAATTGGAAAATGAACGACTAATTTTTATGTTACTCAATCCGTCATTACCATAATGTAGTGACAAGAGGATATCGGTTGTGTTTGTCGACTAGATGAAAACATATTTCACCAACATAAACAAACTCTAATACACTTCACTAATCTTGTTTGCATTCAATGTTTGTTTAACCTGGTTTTCGCAAAATAAACATTAAATACTGATATATATGATGTCCAAACAAATCGATAGATCTTTCAGTAAGGATTATTTCAAATTTTAAATTATTTTTAATATCATTTTTTGTAGGGTTTTTCTAAAGCTCCACTTGTCCTCATAAATAACACTTCTTCGTATTTATATTTTATTAATATAAATGTTAAAATATTTCCATAAATGTTATATGTGCCTAAACTACCTTAAGCTATTTAATTTAACTGTCGTCACTTGAAAATGAATAAATAATGTATGTAATCTGTATAAATGCCCCACAAAATGTTTTTAAAGTCGTACACATTATATGAAATAAAGTACCAAGTTTATGTAATATATAAGTACCTTTGTTTCAATTTTGTAAATAAATACTGAAAATTTGTTGCTTCTATTCTAATTGGAAGGATTTTAGAATTTTCTTTTTTACTGAATATTTTCTATTAAATTTCTAGACACTTATAATTAACAAAATATTTGTTTGCTTCTATAGTGACCCAGCTCTATATTACGTTTTTTTTTTTTTTTTGCTAATATTTAGTTAGTATATAGATCTTAATTTACAATCTACGTGACATAATGTTATTATATCTCATTAAAAAACTAGTACACGTAATTACTGATTATCAGATTCTATACATGCAGAAAATTTGTTTTTTTTTTATGACACTTCAATAAATTTAATTAAAATTAATTGACAATTTATTGCTAGCTGTTTTTAATTGTTGAATTCATAGATGAATTTCAAAGACTCATCGCCAATAAACTGAAACTATAAAAGATCAATTAGCGAATATCAGTTATTTCAGAATATTATTGCTTTGACTAACATTTTTTAAGATATATTAAAAAAAATTGTGAAAACACTATCATATACGTAGTAACTGAAGGTTAATTATTCATCGAATTTATTAACCTCTCCCCTCATAATTAAACTTTGATCTAATTTTCACAGATTCATTGTTCAAAGGTAATTCTTAATGTACTGGTATTAACTGTTCCACAATAGATTCAGTTTCAATACTTAGGCTTTTTTTTTTTGGCATTATTCCACGTTTCATTTCTATTATGCATTCCTTCCTGTCATAACTATAGTAAAAACCAAAATATCCGATCTTTTAATCTAAAACAATTCAGTTTGTCTTTAGACATGTATATATCTAAGCTATTGTTATTAATGTTAATTTATTATATACATTAGACTACTTAAACAGTACACAATTATCACATATTAAAAAGAAATTGATCACAATTTCGATACTACTTATGACTTTGAGATGCTAATTCATGCATTCGCAATAAAACCACCAATTTAAAAAGCAAATTGATGCTATTCATGTGTGCCTGAAAAACAGTTTATTGACTACACCTTGTCGTATACATCCATCACCTTTTATATATCAAAAGAATATCCTGGTAAAAAAAAAAAAAAAAACTTTTATATATTTTTTTATTTTATGAAATTTAATAACCACAGGTTGTATAAACAGTGAGTTTTATATTCCTTAAATAAATAGATATTTCTTTTCTCAAAGAACGAGTGGTATCAAATAACGTAGTATATATAGATCTATATATAAGATCTATATATAAAGAATATAGAATGAGGCAGGCGAAATTGTCTATGTATACATTTATATATTATTATGATCATTTTGGAGAGGAAGTCTTTTTAATCTTTATAATATGCAAAATGTAAAAATAATACTTTGTTATTAATTTGAAGAAGTGAAGTTTCTTAGAAGAAGAAGCATTACATGTTTTATTATTTATTTTAATATTCTGGATTGTATATGCCAATAATATTCTTACGAGTAGATTCATATAGGACTATGGAAGTAGATAAGAATAAATTCAAAACTTTTATTTATTTTTAATACATACGAGTATTTATGGTTTTATCTTAATTCAGTTGGTGGTTAGGCGTATTCATATGGCTTATTTATGTATCATATAATTTTGATGTGTATATATAAAAAAAGTATTTATTGTTTTTTATCGTGAGAATCTTAAGAAAATATAAGAGGTTTATGTACTTTTTTAACGGCATACTACATAATGTAATTGTCGTACAGAAATTTTCATAATGGAAAATTGAAAAAAAATAATTTCGAAATACTGTTTACATGTTAAAGAATTATTTTTAATTTTGTTTTTTTCCATCTTTGTGGCCGATCATATTCCCGTATATCCAGTCACATAACTGTTCATCCCTTCGAGTACCAAATTTTTGGTTCGATGCCAAAATTACTACATAATTAATTGAATTGGAATGGATGAAATATTTAAAACTTCTACGTCTAACTCATTATGCTACAAATGGATTAACCCTATAAGATTCCAGATGGTGGTATAAATTTGGTGGGTCACAGCCGTTTATTTGCTCCTTACAATGACTAAAAATTATATCCAAAAATTTAGTGAATCATCCAATCATTGTGAATGAGAGTGATGTTGAAAATTGTTGAAATATTCATATATATTTGCAGAATTTATACATTTACCAGTGAATGCAATCAAATTGGTTCAAAGGAATGTAGTAATTAAATTGAAATTCAAAACAAACTCCTTTATTTTTCCTTTTTTATTTCAATTAAAATTATAATAATAATATATTTTCTATTTGAAAAATAATGTATGCATGGTAATTTTTCATTCTTTTGATGTTTTTAAAAGCAGATCCACATTTATATATATCTTTTATGATGCAGCAACATATAAAATGAGCATAAAACAATAATAAAATTATAGTTAAACATAATATGTTTTTGGGGGTTTATTTATTTTGTTTTTTTTTTTTTTCTTTCAACATTTTAATAAGGGACCTTTTTTCTGGCAACAAACATACAATATCTAGTATTTTTTTTTTTAAAATTCAAAAAATGTACATTTAAATGTATTTATTATTCAAAATAAATTACCAAACGTGTATAATGTACACAATATGAAAAAAAATCAAATAAAAATGATTATTTGTGTGAATACATATATATAACTAAATCTCATAAAAAAAGGGACATGAATGATATGTCCTTATATAAGGCATAAACATTTTTAACCTTTTCACCAACTATATAAAACATTTTGTACGTTTAGGTTTAATATGTGACATACAATATATCATTTTCATATATTATTTTGTCATTTTTAACAGGACACTGTAGGAGTGCGAAGATAAATATACAAGCATATATAATCGTATTTATCAAATAAATATCCAAATGCATCTGATTCCAAATAAACTCATTTTAGCCGAGAGTCTAGAATTTTGATAAATGATTAATTTTAGAAATTATTCTGAAAAGTACTAAATAAATACTCAATTAAAGTGTCCGCAGTCACAGTATTTGTTTCAATTTACGTTTCTGGGGTAATTAAACGCCTTAACAAAAATCATTTGTATCCATCATGAAAGAAATTTATGAGACTGATTATTACATCATTATATACTAACACATAATCCTTTGTTATTGTTTGGAATTTTATCGTGTAAGTTGAGGTTGGTGGCTGTGTAGATCTGCAAAATATCAGAAGTTTTGCAAATGTTTGTGTACTTGTCAAAAGTATAATACATATTTTAAAACGAATTATTTCTCACAATTTTTCTGACTTCATTCAACTATTATTCAAGTTCTATATATTTCAATATTTTTCTGTAAGCTTATTCTATCAAAACACGAAAAATGAAATAAGATTACAATTATTGAAATTTAAAATTCGATTTGTCCTTTATGACATTTATAACTTTCTCACATTTATTCTTTATCCAAATGTGTTACATTGATTTTAACAACCTTTTGCTATTAACTAAAAATTTAATATATCCAAACCTACAAAAAATAAATTAATGACTGCCGTGGATCTGGCTAATATTTATGCAAACAGAATTGCAATTATCCTGTTACAAATTTCATTTAATTCTGATCCTGTATAAAGTGACACAGATAGTATAATCCTGTATTACAAACAAAAAATAAACTTCCTATTTAGAGCTTGCTATTTATATGTCCAGCAAAGAGTATTGGCATTAGGTCAAAACCCTTTCTGTGAAGTGATTCTGCAAATATTTATGAATACACAACTCTTTTTTTTTTTTCTTGTGCCTTTTTGTCGGCATATTAAAGAAGTTTTGTAGCGTTTTAGCATTTGTACTAAATTTAATTTCATTTAATAAAATACAATCATACATAGAATGACATTTATTTTGTCATATTAAATTGTAATTTTTATTTGATTTTTATTATTCCGAATAAATATTTTTATTATTAAATTTTTATCTGCATTATTTTATTTTACTATTTTATTTCAGTAAATATTCAATTTTACGTATTATTTCATCTGATAAACCATAATTGCAGATGATTTACATAAATTTATATGTAAATTATTGATACTCCATAGACACTTGCTTATATATTACTATGCAAATTTGTGTATAGTATATTAAATACACACATTATCGTTGTAGAATAAAAAATAAATGAGATCAATAAATTGATAGATTTCAACATGTGTAGTAAAATCCCTTTGGCGCTGATGTATGGATGATTTTAATTGAAAAAATATATATTGACCTGACCTGTGGATGAGAAAACTGACATGATTTAATTTATCCACAATAATGTGAACGTAAATATAAATTAAGATTATTGTCAGTATAGTGTGAGGACGCTTTACCATTAAACTTTCATATGCATTAAGTAGTCCACAAAAGATGATGTCGTATTTGTCCAGGTGAAAAACAACTCATCAAAAAATTGATAACTAACGATTTTTTCTACTTGAATTTTCAGTATTATACTATATAAGTAATACTGTACTCCACTTAAATAAGACAGTAGAATTGATTATGATATTTATTAACTGCACATTAGGTAGTAAATAAGATTATAAAAGGCGCTGAAATTTTTTTTGCAATCCTTAAACATGTCTTTTAAAAAATCAAGAAGTTATTAACTTTAATTTAAATTGATGCAGTACTCATGACGTAGTTTTTTCTGATGCAGAATATTACATATATGTTAGATAAATATGTAGACATTTTTCATTGTCTATCATCATATATGATTTTTAAAAAAATATTCAAAATAAATTCTATTGTCACATCAAACCCTTTCGAAACACATAACTAAATAACCATTTTAAAAAAAAAATTTAATCCGTAATGTTGAGAATATATATATATTTTTTAAATAAATTCATATAAAAAAGGAGCAATTTTAAAATAAATTCTTAAATGATGAAAATCACGTAATCAACGTAAAATTCATTGTATTTATCTCGACCGTGTTAAATCATGCATAACAAACCAGAATTTTAAATACCATTCGTAAAAATTACATGGACAAAATATTTGGACGTGTGACATTATAACGAATGGTATTTATGAGACGAGTAATATGTTAATTTTTTGAAAATTTCCCAAAACAAAAAATTACCAACAGATAAAAGGAAAAAAAAAATTCATTATAATATAATATGGTCGAGATTACATTGAATACAGTATGAGTGTGTTATACACATTTATTGGATAAGGTCACGGACCTTAAATTTTAAATTAATTCCATATACCTTCATCAGAACATTTTAAATTTAAGCGAATGATCCAAATGAATTTAATCAATTAAATTTACTTTTCATCAAACCCAACAATGGTACATGTCACATACAAATAAATTTAATTAACATCAATATTGATCGATTAGAATACAATTATTGGTTTTGCTTTTATTCCATAAATGCTATTAAACTGTTGAAGAACGTGTGAATGATTTCAATTAACCTTTAATTTAATTTAATCATCCAATAACACACAGTAGCCCTTATTTTATTTATTTTTATCAAATACAATATAAAAAAATAATGAAAAAAAAGAAAAAAAACATTGAACCTCGTCACTTTCTTTTTAGGTAAAATACAAAGAGAAGGTTTTTTTTCCTTCTTTTTTACACAACCTTTTTAAAATCCATTATATTATGAAGGTATTCGGGCACGCGACTATATTGTTAAAGTATATAAATTATATAGTAACGGATGGTACTATATGGTACCATATTTATATACTAACCTTCCAGGTGATATTTTCTATTTTTTTATTTGCCCAACTAACAATTTTGTGGTCTGGTAAATAAATTTGAATTTTTGTACGGGCTTGTTATTGAGAACAACAATATATGGGTATATAAATTTGTAGATTATTGTAATTTAAAATTCGTAATTATATAGTTTTAGATCAACTAAATGAAGAAAAATAAATATTAGCATATTATTGAGCTTATGCAAGTATATGTGTGAATATGAATATTGACATTGTTCACAGCTTTATAAGGGTTGTTAATGATAATGTGGTGAAAATTAAATATATATTGAATAAATAGTAAAATTTTGAAACATCCATTGTTTAGAGATAAATTTTCGAAATAAATATTTTAACAATAAATTTGGGTATAAAGCTTAAATTGAAAATCCAGATGAAATTGTCAGAATTATCACAATTAACAAAAATTAATTTATGTTGAAAATATTAGAAAATAATAAAATATGAAGTAATTTCTTATATAATGCAACTATGATACTATGATATAAAACTTAACTTAATATTTATTTTTTGTTATTGTTCCCTTTCATTTTTACGTTTAAACGGCGAATAGAGTATGGCATTACGTTATTAATTATAAGTCGACAGGTTCGCCTTTAAATTCTGTCGTCGAAGTCAAGAATGATCGCCGGTGCCCCAAACCATATGGCATATAATTACAATACCCAAAAAATTGTTTTAACTAAAATATATTTAAATGAATTTATATTCAGTGATGTTATATTTTTTTTTAAATTATTAATGTTAACGTGTATAAAAAGTTTTAATTTGAGTTGTTCGAGTGTGTTTCATTGAAATTTATTTCGACGAAACATAAATATAAGTAAGAAAATGCAATAAAATATCTTAAATATTTTCATGAGATGCACAAACTCAACATGAAGACTAAAAATATAACGTAAATGTAGACAATAGTGCTAGTATAGAATACTTTTGTATTTATTATTGTACTTGAAATATTTAACATAATTTATATATTCAGGAAATTCAAGAAATTGTCAATATGCAAAGTTTTTCTTATAACATCAAATAAATTATAATAATTTGAAATATCTGAAATGTTTGACTTATTCCGTAAATTGATACAAACTTTTTTTTTCACTTGAAGAGTCTGTTATTTCATCACTAATGGAATTATTGTTTATCGTGTAACATTTTAAGTATAATAAACATATATTTTATTGAAAACTTTACCTATATAATATCACAATTTTTGTGTTAATCTTTTTTATAATTATTTTTTTTTAATTTTCTGTGAGTACTTTATAATAAAATTATTTTCATTAGATTAAAAATTGTTTAATCCATTTACGTGAGTAACAGAAAATACTTATTTATATAACCTAATTTCTTTAAGGGAAGTTTTATAAGACGAATAAATATTAAATAATTATTTTTATAATAGAAAAAATGGAAGACTAGTTTAATTTTTTTTTTTTTAAATCCAAATGAAATTTCAAGATAATTATTTTGATTTCGAGGTGAAGTATTAAAACTATAATAGAAAATTTTGTTGTATCCTTAAATTGTTTGGATGGGATTATCAATGTTTTAACGTAACAAATTGATATTTAGAGAATCTAATTGATATTTACGTGTATTGTAATTAAATTGGTTTTTAATTAATAACACCTACCAAATTATACGTATCAAATTGATGTACGATATTAGGAAACATTTAATTAGCCTTACATGTAAATATTAAAATAGAATTCTTAATCACTAATCAATAGTGATTTAGAGTATAAATCTTGAATATGTATGTGTAATAAATTATTTTGATAAGTCAATTTTACGAATATTAAAAACATTTGTTTCAATTCACAATTAAAATTGAATTGATTTACTATTATTTAATTTTTTTCGAATGTTGGATAAAATGTTAATTTGCTCTTATATTTATAGTTTCATTATGATATCGTTATTGTTGTATTATTCACATTTAATTCAACAGACCAAATACCATTTTCATCTAATCTCAGTTTTTAAAATGTAAATGTTAACCAAAAAACTACATTTGTTTTAGTATATTGTAAACCATATGATTAGTTGCCCGTGTAAAATTTGAATAATTTGGGTAGAGTGATGTGTAATATCTAATATGAGTGAAATCTTTATATACCATGTCTATAAACAAATATATATTTTTTAGGAATACGATCACATGATTTAATTTACGTGTCGATCGTATTATCGGTAGTAGTGCAACTAGATAAATGTAAATCGATCATTCCCAATTTTACATTTGCACCATCTGACGATAAATATTTGATGTACAATAAGTTGCTATAATTGATTGGAATATTCGCGTCATGAAAACAGATTCTTCTTAACGCACATTGATGCTGACATTTCTATAGAATTATGTTGCGATTCCAGTGAATATTGACAGTATGGTTTACTAAAGTATTAATGAGTGTTTTCATATGCTTATAGATTTTGATTAAAATCTGATACAAAAAAAAAATAGTAGTTCTGTTATTCATAAATTTGTTAACTATCTTTTGTGATTCTTTCAAACTGTTGTATATAAGGTTAGAAAATAAATATTCGTACTTTAGAGAATGCATGTCAATAAATTATTGATCATACTACTAATATATATATATATGTATAAACAATAATAAGAAATTTCTATTCAAGATTGATTATTTATTATATCATATTTATTGTTTATATAAATAAAAAAAAAATTTTACATGTTGATATGTTCAAGATTGGTGAAAGTTCCTTCGTATATATATAAATGTGTTCTCTCAAGTTAATACATTTTATTAAGATAAATGAGATATGTTCTTTTAAAAATATGTTAACATTGATATGATCAATTTTTCATTTTTAAAATATACCAAAAATATTCATGTATATTATGTCAAATTAAAAATAAATATATAAACTGTTCGCAAATGACAAGATGAACTGATAGGTCATTTCATTTCATATCTCATAAAACCATAAGATTTGATCAGCATAAAAGTACGTTTGAAAATATATTGTGAATGACAAAATGTTTAAGACAATATATGAGGAATTTGATGGAATCTTATTTGGTTATGAACTGAACTATAATCAATCAGGGATATTATACGAAATTGATTTAAAAGTAAAATAATATCATGTTTAAATTAAGGATCCAAATTTCCATATGATACAATAGTTTGTGTTTTTCTACTCCAAAGTAATATTATCATTTATCGTGATTTTAATGCATTACGATTTAACAATTATCATATACATACTTTCCGTGCCCAATATGTAGATTAGTGAATTAGAGGAAGCACTAAATTAAATAGTATACTTTTTTTAAAAACTTCTCTTTCTTCTTTTTTTCAAACTTATTCTCTATTCAGATAATATAGGAATTCCTTCTTAATAATCTATTTTCCTATTACTTTCTGCTCTTTGCATATACCGGAAATCTCTGCACATTCACGATATTTAAATCATTTGAAACAGTGTGCCAGCCCATTTGATTCCAAAAGATATTTGTCATCAAACATTTAGCGATTTAGCATTTATTTGATTATACACTGTAGCTGAGCTAGTTAGGTGATATTGCAAGATATTCAATTTCTTGGCATTCTCAGTCGTATTATAGATTCGATATTTCATTTATTTTACTTTCTGAACCGAGTTTATTATTTTATACAAACGATCTTCAAAGGGTTTGTTTTAATTTAATTTATTTTAAAAAAAATTATTGCTTTTTTTTTGTAATGAATATGCAAAATTGTAATTATAAGTAAAATGAAATTGGATAAAATGTACGTAATTATAAAATACGAATGTGCATACAGTTTGGTAAATAAAATAATTTATGGTAATTAAACTCACCTTAAATTGTACCACCTATAGAGCGTTAATCACTTCATTAACAACTATATGTGTGTATATAAGACATAAGACTTGATAATAAATTGCTTAAATAAAGGAACGTTTTATTTAAGAAACAAGAAATAGGTACGCGTAAATTATAATTTAATTATTTTTTAATTATTTTTTAATTATTAGCTATGCATATATGAGAATATAAATTGTTTTCTTCTGTACTATGACATAAAGTTTAATAATATGATAAATACTTATATTTACAAAGCTACAATTATTAAAAACTTAACCTATATAGATCTTGAAGATGAGCATCTGAAGTTATAAAAATATTTATTCTACACTGTTAAAATCATATTACCAATACAAAATTGACATATTTTAATTTAATTAAATTAAGAAATATATGTAAACACGGTTGCAATCATTTATAATTTAACGAATATCGAGCAAAATTTCTGTATTATGTCCCAGAAAATATGCAAGGGAATTTACCATTTAATATTCACATAATCTATCAATTCGGAACACAATCTCAGTCAGATCGGTTAGTGTTCCAGGTGTAAAATTTATAAATTAAATATTAGAAAATGATATGCCAATAAACAATTTGTACCACTGTTAGCAGAGCAAATAATAATAATTTACTCCAAATTAAGTATTTTCCCACAAATACGATAGACCGACAACTCCAGATATATTATTTATTCTGCATAAAACCACTGTCCATTGATACACATCGATAAGTATACAAACATATTTGACATTTTTTTTTAAATTCCCATCCACCAGTTTCTATTATCATCATTCACCCACTAATCCAGTATGATTTTATGTTTTATATACATTTATTCTGCTTCTAATTAAATATTAAGTAAGAAAATAGCGTATTCTACGACAATAGCTATGCATACCACTTTTAGAACACTGTATCCTATCCCTTTAAACTATTTAAATTATAATGTAGTCCATTCTTTTATTTGTCTATCGATTATGTCACAACATTTAGTTCTATTTAATTATTTCCATGAATTCGGATATGATTGTATAAATAATATACTATTTTTTCCCTATTATTTACCACACACAAAGTATTATTTCATTAATTTATTTGATTTCTAATTTTGAAAAAGAAGAAGGTTTTATTTATAAAAATACGAGTATATATTGACTAAAGTTGGTAAATATTTACATTATAATTTTAAACTACTTGACTTGAATATACTTATCGCCCTTAAAAAAAAGAAAATTTAGAAGTGGTTTTAAATTACTAAAATAATGTGTAGAAAAAAAAAAACACACGTCGTGTTTTATATATCCCTATTACCCTATTATTTCTTCCCTGCATAATTGTCCTATTTTTATCTTGGCAAAGTAAATAACCATAATATTTTTTTTTAATTTAAGAACATGCAAAATAGACCTTTTTTTAAAAAAAAAAATCATAATTTTTAATGTCTGTTTTTTGTCAAAAATTGTAAATGATAATTTTGTTAAAAATCTCTCAGAAACTTATTTTATTTTCATTATCAATTTCGGTGAACATATATGAAATCAATCATCGTCTTAAATTGAAAGATGTAAAAAAATAGAAATTATTTTAAATTGTTAAAAGAAAAATGTTTTTTTTTTTTTAATTTTTTTTAGCAATACTTTGAGTGCTTTATTGTAAATTATTAGACTTGAAAGATTCATTGAAGAGTAGACTCGTATTTTACTGATCTGTTGTACATATTACCATATTAGTGATAATGAAATGTGTTTATTTCAATTCTCAATATAGTCATTCCAGGCATGTTTTAAATAAATATGCAAGTAGTATAACAACTCATAAGCCTGCACGTATCTTTTAATACTATAAATTTTATTGGGAAGAATTTAGTAACATCGGCAAAACGAATTCCCGTGTACATACCTTGAAAGCTACATTTAACACCCCCAATGGACAATTATGATGTTTTAAGTGTGACACCTTGAGTATACTAATGAAAGTAGGCGTCTTACAAAATTCTTACCGTACCCAAAAATACGATCACATTTGGAATGATTTGTTTTTAATTTCCAGAATTACATCCACTCATTTGTTGAATTTAAGTGTAAATTAATTATCACAGAAATGTGTGTTGGGATATCATCGATTTTTTTTAATTATATTTTATTTTATCTGAAATATTATCAGAAAGAAGTATTTGTTATATTTCTTCTATTGTGGGCACGATACAATTGTAACTTAAAATAATTCTTTTACGTATTTAAGTACAGGTCAAACCAAATTTCTATTTGCATAATATGAACATTTTTCATCGGTTCTGACAAAGCGAATAATTTTCTGAATGTTTTGATTTTACATTTATTATATATTGCTATATCGTATGAATACTTTGATCATTATTATAAAAAAAAAGTACAACTAGTAGTTCAATTAGAAATAATCAAAAAATTATCTTATAGTTTTTATTAATTATTTCTAATTTAACTTTTTATAGTTTAATTTTTTTTATTGTAATAATTAAAGTATCATACGATATAGCAATATAATAAATATAGGATATAAAAACTTCCGGAAAATTATCCGCTTTATCAGAACCGATCAAAAATGTTCATAGTACACGAATAGAAATTTTCCTTGTACTTTATGGTAATTAAAAATTCAATGTTTCATCCCTGTCAAGAAATACCTTTTATCCGTCATGACCACCGTTTATTTTATGTATCAGAATCGAATATTTAGAATTGTTTCGCTAAGTAGTAGATTATGACAACTCATTAGTACTGAATGGGTTTCTGACCGCATGGGTTAGCAAATGATATGTTTAGATTAACAATATTATTGACAGATCTCAACTGAAACTCACTACGTTCGTTGGTAAGAAATCTTGTTTTTAATTCACAATCTCTGACTATTTTCAAAGGAATTAAGTACAAATTTATAATAACATCAACTGAGCGACTTTTACTTTTTGTTAAAGAAATTTACGTTTATGTTTTTTTGTAAGAAATCGACTGATCCAAACGTAGATATTTAATTCCAGTTGTTTCAAAATATTTATAATTTTTTTAATTTTTTTTTTTTAATTTTCTTAAGTTTTGAATATATTACATGTACGATTTAAAACATTGTATTCTGATATTTATTTATTATTTTAATAAAAAAAAACAAATTGTGGATACAATATTCTTCAACTGTGCTCCATCAGACTTAAAGTACTAAATTAAAAATTTACATATTTTTCTTTCGTATAAAATTATAATTTCCACTTGATTTTTTATCATTTGTTTATAGAAATTTAAGTACTGCATTATTATTATTTTAATATTCTCAGTGATAAAAAAAACGCGCAAAAAATGCTTTATAATGCAAATGATATTGAAAATATAAATAAAGAAAAACAAAGAGAAGCACTGTCTCATTATAAAAACATTAGGCAAATATACAACCGGATAATAATATAATATACAAATCTCTACTATATTATAAATTTATATTTATAAATATATACAACAGTATATAAAATAGGTTCATATAACCCTTTAAAAAAAAAAAATAAATAAAAAAACCCATACACTATTCATTTGAAAATGAAATAAGAAATGTAAATAAGCACGAGAATTTTTTCTATAGTAGTTTATGCAATATTAATGTAACCTGCACTCGTTACATTAACAAAATATTCCAATATTAAACCATTGAATAATGTCGAGGATAGTCAAAAAATTCTTGCTAATTAAAATTTATTGGAATGAGTTATATGTCCTCGTACGGTAACATTCTACTTGATAACATCAACCAGATGATGAAAAAATGTAGATTAAAATTTTACATACATTTTCAAATGTCCAATCATTACAGTGAATAAACTTAACTACTAACAATCAATTATATTCTCAATTTTATGCACCCTGTATTGCTTTATGTCATCAATATAACCTTGATATCAGAAGGCTGCATATTGAGGCATCATTACCATGTTAATTTGGTGTTTCCAATATATAGGTTATATCAAATTTAAATTAGCTGAAAATTTGAAAAGTTGATTAGCTGAAAATTTGAATAATTCGGTACAGCGGAATGTAAAGCTAAAACTAAACATTTTTTTTTGCTGAGTTAGATTTCTAGATAACAAAGCTACAAACAAGATATTAAACTTGTATTTTTAGTCACGATCATTCACCTTAATTGGCATATTCTTTTATTGTATGAATAAAGTAATCGACTGAGATTGCTCAAACAATATTTACCTTCTCATGGTACTATCGAAAACACGATCACAAAATATATGTCAATTTTATGGCGTGTATCGCGTGGACTAGTTGAATGAATTTTTGAAATTAAAAAGAATATTTTATTCATAATCACAATACCGATTAAGGAATAAGTCAAGGAAGAAGAAGAAGGATAAATATAAAATATATGTATACACAACATATTTTCATTTAGAATACAGATGTTCCAATAATGGTACACAAATTATTTACCCTAATTAATAATTGAGGCAATTATTTTGGTTAAAAAAATTGTTTGAAAATATTAGAATATTGTTTTTAATAGAACTGTCTTTATAAAACGTAAATGGCTACCATTTCTATTAAGTGGATTTGTGTTAAGATTCATTTCTAGTCTTTTGATAACATTTTTTCTGTAGTAAATAAATCTAACAATTTCTGTGCTGATGATTTGAATATGAATATCAATCAGAGAACAGTAAAATTATATAGTTTTCTCATTTCTAAAATTTTTCATCGACTTTGATTGGTAAATAGTTTTTCAAATACCAATGTAGTACTACAATTTATTTGTAAAAGTATTACAGGAATGATTCTGGACGTCCGTCCCATATTATGCTACATATATATATATATATAAAAGATGTTTGAATTTATAATTGTATTATAATTATTCTAATTGGGGTATACCTATTAAAGTTTTATAAAACAGAATATTAATTCCTTTGTGAGTTACTTCTGAAAATGGTTTATTGATTGATAAAGTTCACAATTCATCCATTTGTAAGTAGGTTTACAGACACTATTGTAATACTGTTGTAGTTAGTGCCTCTATTTATTGTCTGTTTTGTTTTTAAAAAAAAATATTTGAAAATGTTATAATATTGTGTTTAATAGGAATATACCTTTAAAAAATTTTTTTAAAAGACATTAGAGATATCGATTAAGTAATTTGTGTGAAGGTTTTCGCTTCATACTCTTTTTGTGATATATAAATCTAGCAATTGTCTATTCTAATCATTTAAATATCAATCATGCGATCATAATTTTTCACATATATTGGATCCATTTGGGTGGAAAAATACTTATAAAACTACGTTTGGTCCATATATTGATAAAATTGTTTATTTTGTAAATAAATTTCAAAAAAATTCTTTGCAGATGATCTGAATATCTATCAGTGATTAGCACTATTTATAAACTTCACAATTTAATTCTTTTAATTATCTTGTAATGTTTGTTCACCAGTTAAAAACTCATTAATTTATTACGATTAATAAAAGGAAGAAAATGCAGTTTACAAAAATAAATATATTTCATCTTTACATTCAAAATATGTTTCTTGGAATTCTAGTGACTATTTTTATACTGATCAATTGAATTCAGTTGCTTTTCTTGCTATATACTGACTCATACACCATAAACATGAATAGAGAAATTCATTGTTCTGAATACAATATTGACTTTATGGTAATCCTCGTGTCAATACAGATCATTTCGCACAAAGATATAATGATGTGACATATATATGTTTCCCAACTCATCGTCTTTGGTACTATATATGTCTATTGAATAAAACAAAATATACAATTATGAACCTTGCAAAATATTATAGATAATTGTACGAATCGTATTTACTACCTCTGAATTTCTATGCAATCAGTCACGTAATGTCAATTGATTCAAACTTACTGTTTCACCTTCAAATTTCTGCAACTATTAAAACTTAACGAAGAATTTTAAATTGCTTGAATGTGCGAGTACAGTAAAAATTGGGAAAATTAATTAAAATAATGTGCAATTTTTAATCCAATTAGTATATACAAAAAAATTAAATTAACTTTCAATTGTAAATAAAAAATGTTTATTTAACTATAGTAATCTAACTATTCAAATAAGCATTTAAAAATAATAGCTGTAATAGATAAAATAATTAATAAGAGTTTCATCGATTAAGTTCAGATTAATGTAAATTTAGTAATCATAATTTATACCATTAATTCAAAATTATATATAAAGTATAATTAAATTTATTCATATTATACACATAATTCGAATAAATACTTTAAATTCACATTATTTGCATACATTCATTTTTATTTACACTTTTTGTTCATTACCGCAGACAGTTAATTTCATTAAAGGATCCAAAATCATCCAAAATCATATTTGGAAATTTATTTTCATGAATCAATCATTGAAACAGAAGTAAGGATTCGATTAATAATTGAATATTTAAAAGCTTTCTGTATTAATTACTTTGCCTATTTTAAGTTAGTATTGTTATCAGTTTTTTATTTAGTACATATCCAAAAGTATATATGCAAATAAGTTATCAAATTTTACCCAATGAAATTTTGTGGTATACAAGAATTTAAAAAAAGAAATTGCCTCCAATGTCATATGTTTTAGTAGTTAAAATCTATCATGTCTTGGATGTAAATTAGAAAAATCTAGTTATTAAATATTAATATAGTTATATGGGCAATAGATACATTAACTGTGTATAACATTAGAAATTACTTTTTGTTGTTACATTAGATCAAGATTGAAAACAGGAAATCTGTCGTATTTGTCGATCAAGTGACATACCTCACAAACAAATTAGGTATCTGAAAATTTATGCACCACTCTAATATGGGGCAGTTGTTGAAATACATAGAATTCTGCAGTCTTTTTCTATATTCTCATACTTTGAATGGCAATTATAGCCCAATAGGGTTGTATATATTTTATTATTTTTTTTTTGTTCATTTTTTACTAATAAGTGTTGAGCATTATTGCAGTCGACAAATAGCAAGGACGAACAATATCATTAATGGCAGATATTATAATATTTAATATGTATAATCATTGAAAATAAAATTTAATTGATTTATCTATAAATTCCTTAAATATCTTAATTAAATTTCAATGTATGTTATTTAGCATTTGGTAAAAGCCGTGCGAATATCCTCTAATTCACTGAAGTGTAAGACGATTCCCATTCCATTAATTGAATTCACTTGTATAGAAGTATTTGTTTTTTGATATTTTAAATTGAAATCAAGTATTTTTGTGACGTGTAGATACATTTAATGAATTACCCAGAACAATTATATGTATATAAATTACGTTTAACATGTCTGAAAAAAGTTTTTCTCCCAGATCCCATGTAAATCGTTCATGAAAAAGTATAATTTAATAAAAGGGATTATTATATATATGCATATGAGTACTTATCATATAAAGTGATGTAAAAATTATAATTCTAAATGTTTAATGAATAGAAAAATTAGAAACATGTACATTCTGATTTAGAATTATAAAAAAAAATCATATTTGTTGAAATTTATACAAATGTGAATAATATAAATATATAGAATACATCGTCTATGGATAAAATAAACATATATAAATATATGTACATGCACATGTACGTGAAATGGGGATGAATACGAGTAGAAGAAAAATTTCCTTCAACATCAATCTAAAACTAAAAGGTCAGCGAACCGTTAAATGTAATGGTCAAGTGCACTTGGAATAAGGACGAAAGATTTCAACTTTATATCTATGTTTTTTTGCTTTTTTTTTTTTTTTGTTTTTTTGTTTGTTGCCGTGACTGCGATTATTATTTATAAAGTAATTTCCTGGCCCCATTTTCAGTGGCCAAAAATAAATTTTATATACTAAGATAAATTCCGAATAGGTTGTATATACGCATTTTAAGGGCAATTTTATATTTATGGTAAAAAAAAAAAAAAACATAAATATAAAAGAAAACGATTCGTAAGAAAATCATGAGTAAAGTAATATAAGACTTTTGGCAATAAAATTTCACCGAAATTACTTAAGATTGTTGATGCCAAGGAGATATAAAATTTTTATATATTACTAATTTTTAATGTGCATATATATAAGCGAAGCTTTTCCCATTATTTTTAAGATAATTGCGACGATGAAGAAACCGATTAAGGATATCTTAATAATAATTTACAATTTCTATTTAAATATACCTTTGTTCGTTGGGATATGGTGGAAAAAAGTGATAAGAATGGATCTTAACTATATAATCAAGCATACCATGCATCTTTGACTATAAAGCCACATATAAAATCGACCTATTGCAAATAAGGGTTACATTTTGTATCTTAAAAATAAACACACGCTTGACTACTCCAAATGTTGTTCTGTCATTTCAAGAAGAAATGAATCAAATATACAGAGAGATAAATCAGATAATATTTTCCTTCTCATATCGCTTCCTCATATTCTTGTTTAACTACTTTTTTTCCTCTAATCCCCTGTATTATTGCTATTTTTTTTTTTTAAATTTTGAGAAACACATATGCAATTCCTTCTATTTTTTTAATCATAATTTCTTCCAATCAGAAGTAAAATTTTGATGTAGTAAATTAGATGATAGACAGTTTGGTTTAGAATTAACCAATATAATATGAGTTTAAGAACTGATCACTATACCTAGACGAGGTGGCAGATGAAAACAAACTACCATCATCAAATTAAATTTTGCGCTAAGACGCGATTAAACACCGCGGTTATGGATACTAACATAAATTCCACAAACCTAGGTAGCTGTATAACTCACGATATTGCATTAGATTGAACAAAAATATGATGATGATCTTTGATTTTTTAGAACCATATATTTGAACTAACGAAGCTGTAAGTGATGAATTTACTCGGCATACTTGAGCTGAATTGATAGTATGGAAGGTGGTTCAATAGGTGCTCAGTTATAGTATCAAATGAGTATTTTTGAACATTGACGTACTGACAGACAAATAAAATGAGTTTGTTTAGAATCCATAGGTATATCTGAATCGAGACTGTTATCAGTGGTAAAATGTTAAATGAAATGTAGTTGTAAGGAAGCGTAAGTTTTTGATGATGCGATAATGCACTTTGTTGCTTGCTATTCGAAATCTACAATTATTGATATAATCGATATGTTTATCAATTTACTGGACTGATTTACATACTAAATGCTATATTTACATTATATCAACGAATGTCTAATAATATGCTTACACATTACAATCATACATAATAATTTGTTTAGGAATTTAAATGTTAAATGCAACATACTCATATATTTTCCTATCTTTAATCATTATTTCAATTGAGATATGGTTGATGCATTGTATATTTATGCAGATTGCATTGAATTAAATCGATAGAAATTCTCAGCATAAAATAATATTGAATGAATTGTGTGTTAAGAATATATGCAGGCATTAATTTTAACAATTGAAAAATTTTGATGATTGTTTAAAATTACAAGTAGATGTATCAAAATTAGTAAAACTATACATTATTTACTTGTTACTTTGTTACACATATCACGTCTATTAATCGTTTTCACTATTTTAACAATCACAACTTGACTTAACTTCTGGATTCCTACTAAGTGCATAATTCATTTAAACAATTCAATTAAATAATTTCTATTATAAAATATAAATCACTGTATTCTGTAGACATATTGTTTTGACAAATTTTAATTTTATGGTAACAAAATATAGCGGCATAAAATAAATCATAGATCCCTCAAGATTATGTGCATGCATAAAATCGGTTTTTTTAGAGGTCCATAATTGTCGTGTTATTAGTTACATAAGTTCAGCATAATGAAACAACAAAATTATTCTGCAGTCCATATATTTGTAGTATTGATATTCATATTGCTAATTTGCATATCCTTAAGTTCAGTTGAGAATCCATACATCATCATATAAATTGCATAACAAATGTTTTGAAATGCAAGTTTACGTATATTCCCATTAATCATTGTTTACTTATTGGATCAAATGTAATTGAATATCCCTTTATAAAATTAAATAATATCCTAAAATAGATATTACTACTGAATACAATCCTTAATGAGAATATTATCATAAAAATAAATTATGGAAATATGGTTGGTATATATAGCCATTCTCTATATCGTATTATATTCAAAGATAATCGTTAAGAAAAGCCAAAAGATAATAAAAATTGAAGGCTGCGAAATACCATAATAAACATCAATAACAGTGGTTTTTGAAGTAATTTTTTTTTTTTTTTCAAATTTATTATGATAATATCGAGTTGAAATCATCCATTTACAGAAAAGTCGTATTTTACTTAAAAATATCTTATGCGTAAATTGTTTATGTAAATAGGGGGCAATAACTTTTTAGTGAATATAAAATAATATGAAAATAGAAAAAGGAATTTTTTTCTTTTCTTGCCTTCGTTACAATATTACGATTATAATAATGAAAGTATTTTACAAACAAACAAAAAAAAAATAAAATAAAATAAAAAAAATACACTGCTTTATTTTTATTAATACTACGTGGTATTATCGTTCCCTCGAGAAGTCCCTAATTCTTCTTAATGGGGGCACACAAGGTATATTATACCAGTATGCATACATGTTGGGAATACTCTTCTGGTTGTTATTTCCTATGCTTTAGGATGTTATTTTGTATATAAAATAACTAAAGATTTCCTATTTATTTTATTCTTTTATTTTAAAGATTACAGTTCTTTCCTTCACATTTTCTTTCAAACCTTACAGTTAAAATAAACTTTTATTAACTATTTCTTTCTTATGGTTAATAATTGTGCTTCCTATAAATGCTTATTTGTCCAAATTAATTCTAAACCATGTTTATTTTTATGTCATTAAATAAATTGTTCGCTTATTACAGAGTCTCCAACAAAGTAAGCTGATTATTACAATTATTTTGCAATACCTATTTTTGATCTTAAAACATACACTGTTTTGTTATACAGCTACCTACTTTGTTGGTAAGATGCGTTTATATGTTTAAGACTGACACACATAGTGATCGTATTTTCGATGATACCGTAAGGAGGTAAATATAGATTAAGCAGAGCTTTAGGATGTTAGTCAATTAGTCGATTCACAACCATAAAAAGAACACGTAAACACGAAAATCAACCAAAATTTATAGTTAACACAAATTTAATTAACTGGTCACATCACTAAATTTGATACTTATATTCGAAATAGACAGTAATTCTCATTATAGACCTTGCACTAATTGTCTTTAAAATTTATTTCTCGTTTACAAATTGCTAAATTTTTCTGACTTTTGAAAAATATTTCTTTTTAAGTATCTATATAGTGCTGACAATCAAATGTCGAAACACACATGCACACATCAAATGGATCTAAATTTGTCGAAACTAGGCAAAATGAGTGTATATCAGGCAATTTATTTAAAATTATAAAATACAAATATTATTTGTTGAACAATACAAAAAAAAAAAATATAGAAAATTAATTTAGTTTTTGTTAAACTAAAATCGCCATAGCAAATAGATGTGATTTTTTATCAAATATAGTATGGGCTGTTAATTTAATTCAACTTTTAAAGCTAGTTTTGTTCATATTTTAAAATTTTAAATAGAAAATCTATATATTCTACCTTATACAATACAACCTATATACCTTTATACATGCAATCTATAAATACTACAAATATTTTTATCAACCTAGAAAATCCATATATTCTTTCTATATATTGTGTATTTAATTAGTGCATTCTAATTATTTGCGTAACTTTGTGTTCACTATTCTATAGAAACCACAAATTCAATCTTTCCCATTGTGATAAGCTTTACATACATTAAATTCTATTTATTTTTAAACTTAAAGTCTTACCCTTTAAACTCGTATGTGTGGCTTTAGAAGTTTTTAAAGGCTATTGATTGGCTAGAATTTTTGCTAAATTAATCTGAAATATACTTAAGAATATACATTTAATGTATATTATGCCATTGCATTGAATTTAAGGTAAATATATGTATATAGGAAAAATTTGCAAACATTAAATACAGATTTTAGATCATATCTATACGAAACAAGTCAGAGAATATATTTATACCAAGTCGTAGAAATCTATTAAAGTTTAAGGAAAATAGAAAACGGTCATAATAAGTCACATTCAATTTTATAGACGAGAGTTGGTATACAACATAAATTTAAAAACAGGATTAAACAACGTACGTATAAATTTTTAGTAATATGTCAAAATATATATACATATATATCATATATCTTTAAGTAAATATATTAAAACTTCCCTATTTATTTATTTTTTTTTTAAATCCTATACCACACCTACATAAATAATAATTTTAATTGCATTGTTACCCTTTTTCTAAATAATATAAAATACACTAAATTGACGTTTTAAATCTTAAATTTATGCTTTAATGTACAATAATTTTAAATCCTTTATAGTATACGAGTATGTAGGGTATATATATAGTATATATTTACGTTTATCTATGAAAATTTTCAATTTAATGTGCAATATAGTGAACCCTCCTGGGTGCAATAATGCAATTGCTCATATAAATCTAAACATCAAAGACACCTTTGTACACCCAAAAGCTACTTGTAGTGTTA
>JANSTX010024303.1:0-15401 GCA_027564355.1 Penthetria funebris | reverse complement strand
AATTGCAAAAGATGCGCAACGACTTTCTACATATTTCATCCTCAGACACGAAAACTCTATCTATAACCGTTTCCGAGCTATTTGCAATTAAATAAAATTGACCTTCTGAAGATTATGAAGTCCTGATACAAAGCCAGAAACCTATGAAATGTATCAACATTTTTGGTCAGAAACAAAAATTGAAATGTCTCGTAAACTTTTGGAGATAGGGACATGTTCTAAACGGTAAAATACGTACTAATGCCTACTACATTTTATACTCATATGCCGAATATTCAGCTATAACAATTAGTCTAAAAAATTGATAAAACTCGTAATATTACTGTGACTTCAGCATCGCTTTTAATTGCCTAAGATGCGCAACGACATTCTACATATTTCATCCTCAGACACGAAAACTCCATCTATAACCGTTGCCGAGATTTTTGAAATTTAAATAAAATTGACCTTCTGAAGATTATAAAGTCCTGATACAAAACCAGAAACCTATGCAATGTATCAACATTTTTGATCAGGAACAAAAATTTAAATGTCTCGTAAACTTTTGGAGATAGGGACATGTTCTAAACGGTAAAATACGTACTAATGCCTACTAC
The DNA here is from genome assembly GCA_027564355.1 of Penthetria funebris. NCBI lineage: Eukaryota > Metazoa > Arthropoda > Insecta > Diptera > Pleciidae > Penthetria > Penthetria funebris. The sequence goes on along the minus strand of JANSTX010024303.1, from coordinate 14,805 downwards.
ATTTTATACACATATGACAAATATTCAGCTACAACAATCAGTGTAAAAAATCGATATAACTCGTAAATTACTGTGATTTCAGCATCGCTTTTAATTGCCAAAGATGCGCAACGACTTTCTACATATTTCATCCTCAGACACAAAAACATGTTGTGAACGGTAAAATACGTACTGATGCCTACTACATTTTATACTCATGTGCCAGGTACGCAGCAGCAACAATTAGTCTAAAAAATCGATAAAACTCGTAATATTACTGTGATTTCAGCATCGCTATTAATTGCCAAAGATGCGCAACGACTTTCTACATATTTCATCCTAGACACGAAAACTCCGTCTTTAACCGTTTCCGAGATATTTGAAATTTCAATAAAATTGACCTTCTGAATATCATGGAGTCCTGGTACAAAGCTAGAAACCTGTGAAATGAATTAACATTTTTAATCAGAAACAAAAATTGAAATGTCTCGTAAACGGTTGGAAATAGGAACATGTTGTAAAGTAAAATACGTACAACTGCCTACTACATTTTATACTCATATGCCAAATATTCAGCTGCAACAATTAGTCTAAAAAATCGATAAAACTTTCTACGACTTTTGCATATTTCATCCGCAGACACGAAAACTTTATCTATAACCGTTTCCGAGATATTTGCAATTTGAATAAAATTGATCTTCTGAAGGTTATGATGTCCTGATACAAGGCCAGAATCGTATGAAATGTATTAACATTTTTAATCAGAAACAAAAAGTGGAAAGTCTCGCAAACGGTAAAATACGTACTAATGCTTACTAAATTTTATTCTCATATGCCAAATATTCAGCTGCAACAATTGGTCTAAAAAATCTATTAAACTCGTAATATTATTGTAATTTCAGCATCGCATTTAATTGCCAAAGATGCGCAACGACATTCTTCATATTTCATCCTCAGACACGTTGACGCTATCTATAGCCGTTTCCAAGATACTTGCAATTTAAATAAAATTGACCGTCTGAAGATTATGAAGTCCTGATACAAAGCCAGAAACCTATGAAATGCATTAACATTTTTAATCAGAAACAACGGTTGGAGATAGGGACATGTTGTAAACGGTAAAATACGTACTAATGCCTACTACATTTTATACTCATATGCCAAATATTCAGCTGCAACAATTAGTCTAAAAAATCGATAAAACTTGTAATATTACTGTGATTTCAGCATCGCTTTTAATTGCCAAAGCTGCGCAACGTCTTTCTACATATTTCATCCTCAGACTCGAAAACTCTTTCTATAACCGTTTCCGAGATATTTGCAATTTAAATAAAATTGACCATCTGAAGATTATGAAGTCCTGATACAAAGCCAGAAACCTATGAAATGCATTAACATTTTTAATCAGAAACAAAAATTGAAATGTCTCGTAACGGTTGGAGATAGGGACATGTTCTCAACGGTAAAATACGTACTAATACTACATTTTATACTCATTTGCCGTTTCCGATTTATTTTCATTTTAAATAAAGAAGAATCTGAACTTTATGATTTCCCGATACAAAGCCACGAACCTATGAAATGTACCAACGTTTATTATCAAAATCAAAAATTTCAATTTCTCGTAAACGATTGGTGATTGAGACATGGTATTCAATGATTGCCCACATCATAACACGATCTAGAGTGTAGAACGTAGGTGGTTCATTTTTTCAACTGAACACTGAACAACCTGTACTACGGCCTGTTTTAGTAGTTAGATACTCTACCCACCCCTTCATGTGCTGCATCGAATTTGACATCAAAATCCTTTAATGGATTAAATTGAATATTCTATTCTGTGCCACTTCTAGTTAGTTTTTTATCAGATGGTAGATTTCTGGATCTATAATATTTTCGGAGTTTCACCATTATGTTGTGGAACGATTTCTGCAGATTAATCAGTGATGCCCAATATGTGACCTTAAATAGTTTTCTTAATGAAAATCGATTGCAAATAGGTAGATACTTAAAGAACATATAAATTAATTGGAACATTCACTTAAATAAATTAATGGCATATCGATACGTACGTGATCAACATTATCTTGTTTTATGACATTGTTCACACTCATTAGTAAGTAGTTACTGATTAGGCAGTGACAACATTTTAATTGGTTTAATATTGATTTATTTAGTATTTGTAAATATATTATAATAATTTGAATATTGAATATTCTCAAACAATGTGAAAAAATTTTAAAATTTTAAGATTTTCATGAATTTTGCGAATGGCAAAAATTACTATAAATGTACAATGCAGAGGTTTTCATTTAACACCCACCACCAATATAATGAATAAGAATAATAAAAAGAAATTATTGAATTAGTCATGTACGATTAGGTTTTTGATTCCAAACAAATACTACATCTGGATAAATTTACATAAAATTGCTAGAATAATCGCAAATACTGTAGTTTTTTCGATCTTATTGATAGAGTGGGTTTGTGGGTTTAAAAATTGTCATTTTAGTGTGAAATTAAATTATTTTCTGCATTCTGTGTATAACAAGTTTGGTAGGAAGTTGTCCTAAATATATCTCAAAAAAAAAAATGCTCAGCATGTGTTAATTTAAATCATTTACTGTATTTAAATTAAAAAAATGACATTTCTTTTTATTCTAAAAATGCCGAGATTTGCATTTTAAAATAAACATTATTTTCATTCTAATAAGTAATATTTAATTGAGCTTCTTATTGTTTATTTGTCTCGAGGAGTCTACAGATAACTAACTGACATAATCTGACTAGAAAAAATAAAATAAGTAGTATGTAACATGCATATGTGGGCAATGATTAGAACGGTAGCTGAAAATATGTGCTCTTCGGCTTCTTCTTATTGGTTCAAGTGGTGACTTAAAAACCACAGCACTTCCATCTTTTGAACTATTATACTATTCTTTAACTGCAGTCAATACTATACCAATCCTCAAGTTTCCTAACAAATTCACAGCACAGCCATCCTTAGATCTAATGTAATATTTTATACCTGTAGTCAATAATATATCAATCCTCTATTTCGATAACGAACTTTAGGTGTTCGGGGCATAATAACGATTGAGTTCTTGTTCTGGGAATTTTTTAACCAAATATTCTTATTCTCGAAAGAGTTACTCAAATGCCCATTCAATGTTTCGGTGTTGTGCAAATTTGCTCACTGCTATAATAATTCTTTACGAAATTAACAATAATATAAGCTTCGTTCATGTCTCAGATCCATTTATTAATTAATGAAGTAGTTCCACATTTGAATAATAAGCACATTAATTGTATATGAGTCTCAAATCTTGTCACTACCAAACATCTAATGTTATCGTTTCAATGACATTGCTAAGAGTCACATGGATCACAGTAGTGGACTCGGTTTATTGCTAAGTGACTCTGAATACAAAGGTTGTCTTGAACAACATGGGTCTGTTATGGGTACAGACGTAGTAGATGATATGAACAATAATGGAGAACTTTCTGCGGAAATGTGCAGTACTCATAACCTAGTGTTACTATATTTGAGCCCAAAATAATAAGCAAAGAAACTTGGATTTCACCGAACGGACATTCCAGAAATCTAAAAGATCGCAAAATGATTTATCAGAAGATGGATAAATTTGCTGCTAGACATTCGTAGCTGTAGTGCAGAGGTAAGATAACGGTTCAGAGGCAATTTGGCAAATTGATTAGCATGTGCCGGCATTCGACGAGACTGGAAAACAGTCGCAGACGCATTGAGACAAGTCGGTGAAAACTTTTTAGGTTTCGTTAATTATGAAAGGAAGGAATGGATTAGTGATGATATATGGAATCTAATATTGAGATCTAATATTGAGGAGGAGCAATATCAAGAGTGCGAATAACAACATCAATGCAATGGATAAACAGAATATGCAGCCACAATATAGTCAAATGGACAAGGAGGTTGGTAAAAATGCACGACGGGATATGTGTACCTTTTTTTTAAAAACATTTCGGCTCGGGAAGAACTTGCTGCAAATTCAAACAATATGAGGGAGACTTACCGTTTATCAGGCAAACTAACAGGACGGCCCTTTAGAACTGATCGTTCAAATTCAATCTATGGACGCAGATCTAAAATAAGATTCAGTGAATGGAAAGATGGACTGAGTACTTTTGTGAGCTACTGAATAGGTTGCTCAGAGTCCGGTTGACCGAAGATCGGCTACAAGACGATTCACAGATTCAGCTCCAAGTTGTGGTGAAAGCATATCCGCATTAAAACACCTAATAGAAAATAGCGTTAATAATTAAGTTGCCGAAAACGGGTAACTTGAGTATTTGCAAAACCTTGCTGAACACGATAAACAAATAAATAAATAAACAGATTCAGTTCAGTTTTGCAACCGGGTATTCAAAAGGAACAGGCAGGCAGATTTCAGGTCTTATAGTTCTTGCACAGACCATATCAACACATTACGAACTATTGTTGACCATTCGATTGAATGGCAAACGCTATCTTATATGCTATTTGTCGACTTCAAACAGGCATTTGATAGTATTGATTGTGGTATGATGTGGACAAATCTAGAAAATACACAAAGTAAAGTTTTACATCATCGAAGGCTCGGTGATATTTTTGATGTGAATTCGAGTGTGGAACAGGGATGTATAATATCGTCACTATTGTTCATACTCGTCTTGGACTAGGTTAAAATCTGAACCGCATGATATCAGATTGGGTATAACCAGTCAATTTGAAGATCTTGATTTCGCTGTCAACATTTATTTGTTTTCACAAACTGAGTCGGATATTATAGTGAAATTGGAACGACTTGTGAAATACAAGTCACTCGGTCTAAAAGTCTAAAGTTGCGCTTTTTTAAAATAAATTTTTTATCGGTACTATTGTATGGAAACTTGGAAGGTGACAAATAACATCGTGTCACAAATTCAAGTTTTCGTCTAATAGGTGCCTTAGACGTATACTAAAAATTTTTTATTTTTATTTCCTGGTTTTCACTTAAAATTGACCAATTTAAAACACATGTACGAACATATGTACTTTGTATTATATTCATTTTAGTTATGTAAACATAATAAAGTGTTGTTATAAAAATTGTATATAATTGAAATCTTCCTGTAATTATTATCTTCACCTTAAACAATGATTAATTGATGATGATGATCTCATGCAACATTTTTTTCTTCATTTTGATTCTGAATTACTCTAGAATTAAAAGAATAATGATTTTTTCTAATACATAATTCGCCCACTTTGAGATTTTATATAAAATTACAGGATGATCCTCATAATTCACCGATCTCCAAAATTATTGTGGTATTATACAAAAAAGAAGCAATTTCATGAAATTGAAATATGCACGAAAATAGCAAGTGGGAAGAATTTTATTTGTCACAACAATCAATGGGACTTAAATTGAAATTAATAAAAAAAAAAAAATCACAAGTTTTTTTGTTTATGATTTCCTTATTAGTAAACTGAGCACCAAACGCAGGAATATTTTAAAATTGATTTAAAATGAAATTTTATCAAGTATTTTTTTCTTATATAAAAATATTAAATAAATTGTTTTAAAATTAATGGTTTTAATTTAAAATTTATTTTATAGCACACATTTATGGACATATCCATAAATTTAAAATTCGTATAAATTTACTTACCATTTGTCGTAATAGGTCTTCATCTTTAATCAACGATAATTCAGACACTTCAGATGTCATCTTCAATGACACACTTATTGCCCCTATACAATTGCTGAAATGAAAATAAGGGAGAAATGATTAAAATGTACTGAGTTCAAATTCAATAATTGAGCAATTCACAAATAGCAAATGCACAATGTAATAGTAACTGGTGATAAATGAATGAGTGCATCATAATATTAAGTAATTGACAGTATGGAGTGCATATTTTCATACTGAACTGCAATGTTGTCAACATCATCATCATCTCTGCATATAGTCCACGTCAACTTTATAGAATTGTTCATATCACTTCACATACTATCGAATGCCTGCTTGAATTCGACAAATAACATATGCACAATGGTATTTTCCGTTCAACAGTCAATAATAATTCTTAATGTACTAATATGTTCCGTTTCGAATACCTGATTCCAAAACTAAACTGATCCTTTAATGTACATTAATAACTATAATCATGTTAACAGTATTCACCAAGGTTACCCATTTTCGACAATTTAATTATTAATCTTTAGTTGCACAAAATTGAAATGTTATATTGAAGCATTGCCATCCAACTTTACCTTCAAAATTTCGGCACATATGATATTGGTGCCGACTGCCTTACCGTTCTTTAGATGTCTTTATGCGAATTTAATTTAAATGATACTAGAAACAGAATCTATAATTCGTCTTGTAATCGGTCTTCGATTAACTTAAACTACGGGCGTATTCTGGAGCTCCTTAAAGTACTCAGTTCATGTTTCTATTTTCATTTGACATCAGCGAGCCATCCCTAGATTAAAGTAGACATATTGTGCCCAAATTGCAATGTTTTGCAAAAATATACACTTATTGCTCTATGCACTCTTACCAAACTCATTTCCAATTGACCATATTGTGTCTGTAGATTATGTTGGACCATCGCAATGGTGTTATTAAATTGCACTTTTAACTAACTTCCTCCTCATTATTAGATTCCATATATAATCACAAATACATTCAATATTAATTTTGAATAGTTTTACTTAGGTCAAAGAATAATATGCCTTTAATAATGTCATTTATGGTCTATCCTAATGTATTTTCAGCTATATTAAATACCAGTTCATATTATTAGTATTATCGCTTTATTTATTGCCTGATAGCTGAGAATTCATAACAGGGATACTCAATTCAACTTTATAGATCATTGTATTTTAATGTTATATTATAGTAATTTCAGCATAAATGCATATATGAATCAAGTGCTAGATGCAACTCAGGTGCTTCGTTTCAGTGCTAATTGCTGGGTAGATTTTGCACTGTGTTTAGCAAAAAAAAATAGTATAGCTTTTCACATTTTAATATGTTATCAATGTGAGCATTTCATTTTAATGCCAAATCCAGGATTATTTCTAGAAATTAAATTTCTAGTGAAAATGTTATGTAACATCGGCTGGTCAGACTGTTACCAGATCTTCTGATAATCTTCTTAGGAACAATTGTCATTTAGTATGCATTGACACTTAGTCGTTACGAAACACATCAACTTTGAAACAAAATAAAGCATAATTTGTACCAAATTGATCGTCAGTGTGGATTATTATATTATCAAAGTATATTGAAATCATCGAATTTGACAAGAAGTTCGATAATAATTCCCGACAACCTCGGACAACCATATTGTCAAAACTTTCTCATTGAAAACGTTTGCAGTAATCATCCAAATTTCATTCATGATCCTGAATCCTCAGTGTTGAGTTTGACAAGGAGTTCAATAATAAAAACTCTGAGTGTAACCATTTGGTCAAGTTTCAGCTTATCAATATCACAAAACTTTGGATCTATGGAAAGTAATTAGATGGATAATGAGAGTTCCCTTCTAATTTCAATATTTTGATTTAAATGTTAATTTAAACTTGTAATGAAATAGTCAAAATACGTCAAAATATTCAAATATTAGTGCATTTTTAAAAATTTTTTTTCATTATTTGTTAAATTATTTGGAAATTTTATGATAGAGGAACTAATAATTTACCAGTAAACACTTTCACTCAGCCGAATGATGTATATTGATAAAAATTCACACTAATTAATTATTTTGTTAAAATTTTTCGGTTTTTTGCTTTTTTTAACAATTTATAGAAACTAAATAACTATTTTATTTCTAAATTATATAATAATTTTGGATCCTTTTAGTTAAAATCACATATAAACTCATGCCACTGGCAACAATAAATAGTTTTTATTCGAATTTATGTACCATCCCGAAATCCACAACAGTAAGTAACTTAACACTATACGAGTTTATTGTTTTTTTTTTAGTATCCTTTAATGTAATTTTTAATAAAATTTAAACTTTTTTTAATTGCTAGTAAATAAATTGGAAGTCTTTACGATAAGAACCATATGAAACGTCTGAATTATAAAAAATTGCAATAATATTAAATACATGTTTTTTCCAGGCTGTCTGATGGACATGATAAATATTTTTCAACAGAAATGAAGCAAATTACAAAATTACATATTTATTGTAAATGTACAATTACGTGTATTTCCAGGCAAACTAGCTTCCATTTATGGATCTATTTCCAAATAAAGTTAACTAGGGCTTAAACGAATAAATAAAAACCTCTTTATAAAAGTAAGATTTTGAAGGTATTTTTTTTTCAAAATTATATTCAAAAAAATACTAAGAAACAGAGTTTAAAAAGAGAGATATTTTTATTGAGAATTTGCAACTAAATGTAGGTCACAGGTAATATGCAATATTAGCTATGAGGCTAACTTATTGTAATTAAGCGTAATTTTTAATTAAAATATATTATCTTTTGTATACCACCAACAGAGGCTACAAGAAGGGTCAACAACGAGTAGTGATCGGTTATATTAAACCCATAATTTATCCATTATCTAATAACAATTGTAATATCATCTTAACGTTTACATCATCACGGTTGCATTATATGTTAACATGTCCTTTTCAATATACATTAAATTTTCACCGAAAAATCGTGTGAGTTACTAAGAACCATAAAGTTGGTTTAACAAACATTTTAAAAATTTAATAGTATGGCATGTAAAGCCAAGCAACATCTACTTAGTTCGTTGGAGCGATTTTTATACATCAAGTCATCAATTAAGACAATAAATCTATACTTTTGGCTAGAACCACACAAGAATATTAATAACATTTTTAGACCGATCTTTATTAGTATTTAAAAAAAAAAAGTATTTTCTCCCTTATTGCTCGACAAAAAATTTCCTAACATTCTAAAGGTATCCATTCACTATTTCATACGACAATTTATTAGTAATAAAAAAGAATAACAAACGTAAAAATGACTTAGATTCTGAGTTACAGCAACATTCAAAAGTATAGTGTGATGGCGAACTGCAAAATACACAACAAGTGTTTAGTTTCGTGTCTTGATAAAGTGATGTAGCAAAAACGAAGGATGAAGAGAAGGCACTTTAAATGGATACTTAAACAATCCTAATACGATAATATGATAAACTTGCAGGCACAGTATAGTTATAATTTCTCTGAAAACCAGATCGTGAACAATAGACTACAAATTCAGACAACATTAGAGTATCTTATTATACGGCATGCAAAATAAATTGAAGTTGCACTTGAATATCATCCCATGAATATTGGTTTCTATTATAAATATACCGTCACGAAGTGACCGTTAGGAACAAAATTCTTAATTCCATCATCAAATTAAACTTAATTACAATAGTAAAAGGTGACAAATGAAGTGGTCGATTATCATTGTGATTACCCATCCCATCTATACCACCACGTAGTGTCACTAGTATCTAGATCATGATATAATCAGTAATGTCTAGTGATCGTTACGAAAAGATAATGTTAATGCGACAGGTTGGATAAAAATTCTCGCCAACAAACTATAGGTGGCTGGATAATTATATGCCACTCTATTTAAGTGTTCAAATGTATTGCCAAATTATAATTGATCATATACAAGTATATATACAATATATTCCAGTTTCTAAAATGTTAATTATAGAGTTCGCATTTGATATAACATGTATATTAGAAATAGCAAAGTAACATTCTATTGTAGTATTGCTTACGAAATCGTTCACGATTTGGAATCTCGAAAGTGGAATCACAAAAAGATGCATTTTACAGCCAATTGTCATGATCTCTTTAGTAGATTAATAATATACTGTTATTTGTGGCAGACGCAATGCAAAGATTGGCTCGATTAATATTAATTTTGTATCTGCAGTGGAAGCAGCGCAAATTGCACAATCTTCTAATCAAACCCACCAGGAACCGTGGGTATCCGCCGAGAGTCGCACAAAGGTTAAATAATAGGCTAGTTTGAGATGTACTAGATCTTGTGTGAATCACACATTAAAAATCTGTGGCGACTAGATATTATGTATGTTAAGAATAATTTGGTCAAATATGATATTGAATTAGACTTTAAAGAGGATGTCGATTTTTAAAATTATAAAACCAATTATTAGACTCTGAAACTGAAATCTGATATTGTTAACGATAGACTTTAATTCTTAAAGTAATAAAATATCTAGACCGAAAATAACGTGGCGGAGAATGATCATTAGAGCGAGGCTGATAACAGTGGTAAGAAATGATGCAAAGTGAAGATCATAATCATCATCGTAACCTTTTCTTTAATAAAAAGCATAGTGCGTCAACGGACAACCGTCATTGTTCACTGGCTCCCTACTGACAGTTCCCCGTTTGATTTTGGACAATCCGGTCTTCTATAACCCTGAGGATTATAGTCCAATTACATTTTCCACGGCCTAAAATCTTGTTCATTGTCCGGCTGCCTCCACAAACCCCCATTTGATGTAGTATATGACCAAAATATCTTAAGCATGCGTCTAAGTATCGATGCGAAAGTATCTAAGTCGGCTTTCAGCATTTCTGGTGCTGTATCGCCGACTGACTTGGTACGAAATCTCTGAGCCTTCTAGTAGCCAGTCTTCAGTCGACTGAACTTGAACAACGGGCTTGTTCATGAGCTCATACTCAATACTCCGTCCATCTATCCATTTGCTGTGTCTCATTTGACAGCAGCACGTCATCCCTAGCATTTTTCAGACAGCATTTTTGTTAGACACTTCCCTGGTATTTATTCGAATTTGCAGCCAGCTGTGCCAGATCTGCAATATTTTCAAAGTATATTTCCGCTTATCTTGTCTTGCACTCTTGCCAAGACCAGTTGATTGTACATTGTCTGGAGACTGCGTAACCTAATCGCATTGATGTTGTTCATTCTGCCTTTCACGTCCCTTCTCCATATTATTAGATTCCATGTTATATCACTAATCCATTTCTGGAAGTCTTTTTTTTTTTAAGAATCGTTTTATGCTTGAATATAGTGTCACCAAATACTCCCCATTTTGGTTCACATCGCTCGTGTACACTCATTACAGATTCCCAATTCAAATTATTCGAGCTAAACTTTGCATTTGTGTCAATTTGTGTCACCCATACACAACACGATTGCCGAATCATGTCACCGATACACAACACTACCATCTGATAGCCGAATCTCAACAAGACAACGTAACAGCTGATCATTATGCATCCTTATCATCGACAGATGACTGTTCAGTTGTAGCATAAATCTGTACTACAGTTACATAGATTAATACTTGAATATTGCAGTTAATTATTTTGTCAGATATTGATTTTCAATCGACCAGGCTTTGCCTCGCAGAGCCACTTAGCAATAAACCACTACTGTGATCCATGTGAGACGGCCTTCCAGAAAACAAACGGGTTTCGCCCGTAGATGTTTGTTGTCTGGAAGGTATGTGACTTCTTGATGTCTGCTTCGATACCCGTACAACTAATGGCGATAGCCACGGATAGTATGGCCACCATTATGTCGCTTACCTCGTCGGCCTGTAATTCACTAAAACTGGTCGAAAAATACTTCCTCTCATTGATGGAGGCAAGTAACGCAGCAGAAATTACACTGTTATGCGTTCCAGGCTGCAGGGACATTGCCGGTAATTAGAGTGCCGACGAACTGGCCAGGCAGAGCTCGGGTCTTGATATATCATTGGCGCAGCAAGTTTCTCCGCCACTCAGCGAACTAAACAAACTGGTTTATACTATATAAGACTGGCCAATACTAGGTGGAAAGGGCTACCTACATGCAGATTATCTAGCATTACTTGGTCCGAAATATGGCGGAGTAAAACGGAAGTACTGCTACGATTATCACGTCGGGATGTGGCCAGGTCCGTGGCAATACTCACAGGACATTGACCTGTCGGACCACGCGTCAAGATTGCGTATCCTTTTCAATTTTTTTTGTCGCAGTTGCGGCGATATAGATGAAAGGCAGACTACAGAACACCATCTATGCAAATGCCCAGCACTTTCTCAGGTTGTTGGGTAGGCATATACTACTTAACCTATCGGAAATTGCAACTATAAGGTCAAGAGATCTGGTGGGTTTTCTAAACGCCAGGAGATGAATTTAATGTGCATATTTGCAAGAATCAACCGGGTTTCCTCAAGTGTGAGTTATCAAAACGGCACCTACGTGCTAATTGGGATCATTCGAAGGCTTAGTCGGATCCGCCACTGCTAACCAACCAACCAACCAGATGTTTGTTGTCCGTTATACGCCGAATATCGAGTTTAAATCTCTTAAATTCAAGAGTCACTTGTGCCAGCTATGTAAGTTAAAGCATGGTTCTAATATTCCAGGTTCCAAATCGTGTTCATTTTTATGTGCCAAAAGTCGTCATCACATTTCCGTTCGCTCCAATGCCATTTATTGACGTTTCTGGTCCAAGTGTACTTCATTCGGTATGGTGAGATGCACACACATCACAGCTACGTAGGTTTGTGAAATTGATTAGATTACTTATACTTTATAGGCGCCCAACCGCAACATTTTGCACTTACAATTTTAGCCATATTTGACTTGATATGTTGTGTCAAAACTCCGTTACCAACGATCACCGCAAGGAGGTAAAGATAAGCACTGGACCCAGAATTCAAGTCACACTTGTACTTGATCCTAAAGCAGACCGTTGACCATTTGGCAAGAAATCTTGAACAGTGGTGGTTATTAAATTTTATGTTCTAGAGGCGAAGGTCAAGATAATGATGACGATGATTATGATGATGACGATGATAGTTGTTGACATTATTAAAATTAGATCATTTAAGTTTGTTGCAATTATGTTTCATGCAAAACATATGTCGACATATCAAGGAATTCAAATTGTATACACATAGTTATTGAAACCCATTAAAGAATTCTAATTAATTTATGCAATTGAAATAATACATCAAAATGATTTAAAAAATGACATCATATAAACAGTGCTGCATATTTTGTATTCATTTTATACTTTGCAATGTTAAATTTTTACAATTTCAATGCTATTACAATTCCAAGTCTAAATAAATAACAAAATTGCATTTTTTCTGGTTGTTAAAACTTAGCATTTTTACTTGAAAATTTATATAATTGGGAAATTATATCAGACTATCGCATAATTGTTTGTAAAAATAATTGTTCTTAATGGGGAATTATGATGTTCAATATTAAAAATTAATTTATTAAAGTAATTTCTTTAATTACGTCATATTACATTCAAAATTTATTACATTTTCATTATACAATTTTATTAATTTTAATTCATCATAGTCAAATAGGGTCATGGATTTTCACTTCTTCTCTCTGTCTGTACAATAAAAATACAAGTAATTTGTGTATCGATCAGTGCATGAATTATATGAATGAAACATATGTTACGTACTTCATATGCATCATCCTTAAATCAACAATTCCTTTAGGATCAATTTCAATAAGTCTATTATATTTAATGAAATAAAGAATATTAAATAAAATGTACATGTCAAATGTTAACTAAATTAGTCAATTAGCTAGTCTATTATTGACTTGTTGACCTTCATTGAAATTTCTGTATAAGTCGCGATCTTACTAAATTAGGTAACTTGTAAATTTACATTCATTACTCGTATGAGCACACATGAGGAGCTGCGACTATAAGAATTTTAAGATGAATCAATTTTAATGTTGGACATAAATTTTAAAATTTCTGATTTATTTTTTCATTATTTTTTAAATCATAAAAAAAAATAAAACCAAATAAATTAAAGTTTAGTACAATAAAAATGAAATAAAAATGGTAATGTGTCTTCTTATATTGCAAAAAAATTTGCATACTCAAAATAAGTGGAGAGGTCCAAAAATATGGCAATGATAAAAATAAGACAATAAAACGAGAAAATGGACAAACAAAATTTAATTCTTTTCTATACAATAATTGTAAATGTTTGTATAGTCATTTATGGTGAAATTTGCGAATGATGTGGCTGTTTTTTCTCATATCTCGTACTACAATTCTATAGACGAGCTACCGTATTTGGTCTTACAATATCATTACATAATAAATTGTATGTTATTCATTAATTATATTTCAATTTGTCTTAAGCTAAGCGTTATAAAAAAAAAAAGTGACTCTGAATTGCTTTTGGTCAGATGTCTGTCTGACCGATCGTATATAAGCACATTAAGTTACTTTCTGATCGTGTTGATACTAAAACTTAATACATACACTCGTATACCCATAAATAAATTATAATAAGATTTGGTAATATATTACACGTTTTAGTGGCAGCTATAAGGTACTTTTAATTTAAAAAGTAAAAGAAATCGCTTTAAAGATGTATTCACAGACATATAAGCTAAAAGTAGTCAATGAGATGGCCATAATAAATATAAAAACAAAATATGATCACTGAATTACAGATGTTACAATCAAAGTGCTATATAGACATAGCAAACAATCCATAATTTAAGAACATATTTTTGTCCTTAAATTATGGATTGTTGTCAATATCAAAGAGAACTGAATGCATAAACAAGTACTTGTTACAATACAACACTATCACCACTCACTCCACCAGGACCTGAGTAAACGTTGGTGTGCATCAGGGTTCTGCATTAAGCCCATTAATCTTTATAATTATTATGCATTATGCAATTTCTGTCCGGTTCAATACAGGATCCTCTTCTATGAACTATGTTATTTGCAGATGACATAGTGTTAATAAGTGAGAATCAAATTGAATTGGAATCCAAA
>JANSTX010024292.1:0-15404 GCA_027564355.1 Penthetria funebris | reverse complement strand
AACCAGAGGTTGAAAAGACTATTTGGGTCAAACTGGCCTTGGTCGTTAAAGAAAAAATAATAATAATAATAATAATTGGTTTCATGTTTGTATTTGTATTGGTAATAGATGGCGTGATGTAATATAATTCCTCTTGATGGCGTGAACATATTTGCGTTACAATTTATTATTCTTCAATTTAAATGCTTTGCACTGTGTGTACGTGATGAAAACCCTATATAAATAAATAGAAGTTGAGCAGTTAGTTTAGGGCAATCAAAATTGTACCGAATTCATAAGAGAATGAAATGTTGGTAATTAATTCTCAAATATTGGCATAATAATTTCAAGTATTTGATTCTTTATTTATGGCACATGAAGGAAGCGCAAATTCATTTCAGTGCAGCATCGTAAATGATCAAAAATCTTGTTTGCGCCTTCTGTTTCCTTGTACAATAAAGGCCAAGATGTTGATGTGTAAAAAAAAGATATAATTTGCGTACATTAATCGAATTGGAGGCCAAAGTTTTTATATTGGAAAGCAAAAATTGATTATATTGATAAAATACTAAAATACGAATTAATTTAAATTTAAATTTTTCACAGTTTATCAAGCTGAAAATATCTTATTTTTTAATCAATTGTTTATAAAATCATTTGTAAACAGCGTAATGAAATTGGGTTTTTCTTTTAGAACATCCAAATAATCGATTTATGTAAGATACGAGTGCATTATACCTGTATGATGATATCTTTTACATATTATAAAACTAAAAGTACAACAAAATTTCAACCATACTTTCTTTGTAAAATCTTGATAATAATTTCAATCGTTAAATTCAGACTTTGAAATAATTTATATTATTTTTTCATTATTAAATGCCTAAATTTCATTTGAATTCGTCCTAATTTAAGAATGCTTAGTTCGGATTTTGTGAAGGACCGTCAACAATTCATCCATCCATCATTCAAGTTGTTTTACATTGATAATTTTCACTTGATGTATATGGTTCATTTGGTAGACAGTTTTCTATACATATAGTCATCACCGTCACCATAATCATTTCCAGTCTATCTGATTCCACTGCAAAACGTTGACAATTCTACTACTACTAATTTGTGACTGTGAAATTTGGAGATTTAGACATCAATTAAAATACCAAGCTTTTCCAGTGCGGTATTGGTGACTTTGTGGTAGCTTTTCTGCCGAATATGTTTGTTTAATTCATACTCAGCTACTTGACGTAATTTAACGTCATGTGCATATCGAGAATGATAATTGTTGTACCAAACCAGGAGTTTGTAATTACCCATATTGTCTATTTGATCCATACAAAGATCATGTCACCGTATGAGAAGATTACCATGACATGATCTTTGTATACATCTGTTTAATATGCTGATGTATAATTTGTCTTTAAAACCATTTGTATTTGAATATTCGATTTGAGTGATGAATAGTATCTTGTTCTATTGTTGATCGAAATATTATATAACCACTGATAATTGTTGTACTGTGTTTGGAATTGAGGTTGGTCTGTTTGAAAAGGCATACATGATGCTAATAGCACTTTTTGATACCATATCCTTCAGTCATATCCAAGAGAGAGTTTATTGAATGTCAATAGCTGTGTATAAAAATCAAGTGGCAATTTCGAATTTCAATTAATATTTTGGATCAGGTTATAAATTATCACAAATTTTTGGGTCTTGAATAATGAAAAGCTCATATATTTTATTTATATTTGGAGTGATGTTACCTAGTTTATTGGTGATATATTTTTTTAAACCCAGTCGACAGGAATTTGTGAACATTTGTTTTGGATTCTTGTAGGTCAAGAAAGACGATTTCATAGACAAGACGTACACGTTATGAATATGTCTGGAAATTTTATTGTGCGATCAAATGTAAAATTAACAAAATACGTGTGCGACAATCGAGGCATACCGAGTATTGACAGGGGCTATGCAAATAATGAGTATAATACTACAGTAGAACATTGCAATATTTATAGAAAAAGTATAGCGAAAACCCACATTACAACTTTGTTTTAGTGCATCTATGTAACTAGTAACATGTGCATCTCTAATGGAGTTAGTCTTTAAATTATGTCGATGAAGTCAAGGGTGTTCGGAGCAGAATAGGCTCAAATGTAAGAATCATGTTCCATTAGAGGCATTATATATGTTTTATATAAAATGGCAATATTTTTTGAAATAATATATTTTTTACAATGAATTTTACAATGTTTATTCGTTTCAATAACATTTTTATCGCTGATATTTATTTTTTTTCAAAAATCATTCAACATTAAATTACATACTGGAATAGTTTATTTTTTTTAATTGTATAATTTACTGATAATTTTAATCACTTAAAAGTAGTAAATTGTGGTAAACAAATTCAATTACAGACGTGAAAACAGAGTAAAATCATTATGCAACATTTTAACCTAATATGAATTATATATCTACATATATATAAAACATAATAAATATTCACAATGAAGGACACCCACGAACAAGAATCATCACGATTTGTAGCCAGTACCTTCACTTCATCTCTCACCTCCTCTTGCCAATGATACTAGACCTTATATTCGCCACATATAATGCCAATCAAGAGCTTACATTGGATAATCATCGACCGGAAGCCTCAGTGTATGACAGATTTAATTTCAGTTTTTAGACAACCATCTATACCATCGAATATAACTGTCGGCTATAATTAATTTGATATGTTTAATTATTGGCATAATATTTTGGAGAAAAATCGAATTTTAAATTTTATGGATGCTTTTAATTGGAAACAATGTACGCTAAAGTACTGTTTTTTTTTTTAATATATCTTACTGCATGAACAGATTCTTGTAGTTCTTATGAAAATTGCTGTTTTCTATATCTACAAAATACTACGAAATACAAGACAATTAGAAAATGCAACTCATTACAAAATTTTATATGTGCTCCTAATATAATTCATATTTATATATATATTAGCTAGTGTTAAGTCAATGCGACATTTATTGGGGCATCAACATCTCTCTCATTCGTATTATACACTCAAATATATGTTGGTGGTTCATTTGGCAAGATTAATAATCAAATATACGAAAAGAAAATAATATGCCAATAATCAATTCAGGCCGCATTCGACATAAATCGAAATAAGTATCGATAGCCTTTTCGCCGTACGCTTTTTTTGAATATCCGTTTCGCCGTACGCTTTTTTTGATTAAATGCAATTATACGTTATTTTGGCGGACAGATAAATTACTCCACAAATCAAGTATTTTCCTACCATTTTTTTAAAATCTAAGATCAGTTTCCAGTATTATCAATTAATTTAATTTCTAAATGTCAATAATGGCGTGACGTGTGATGAAGGATGAAAATATTCTGTTAATGTCGTGTTTGTCGACTGGTTGAAAAATTATTTCACCAAAAAACTAGGTAGCTGACAACGTATACCACCGTTTTAATGGAATATTCAAATGTGTAACGGGATCATTAAAATTTGATCCTATAGTCTTTCAGTTCAGAAACGGCAAAGTAATATGATGATGATAGTATATTTAAGGCAATAACATATTAAACTCGAATGCTAAAAAGTTTTTCAAAATCATGAATTTTCATCATCTCATATATCTGCATTTATTTAACAGTTTTGCAGTGATTACAAAAGTTGTTTACCTTCTTATTTAATTTAGCAATCACAGATAGGATACACTTTTGAAAACATCTTCTCATTCATTAATAAATAATTTTTTTTTTTTGCCTTTTGCCAAAGTATTGTTTTACAGTTTTTTTAATTATAATTATTTATAGTTATTCGCATAAATCTACTCGTATATGCAAACAATAACAATGTAATATACAATAATAATAAATATGTTTACATTGCATATCTATCTATCCATGTTAAGGTAGCCCCCATTTGTCTATAACCGGATATAATTCGATTTAATATTCGCAATTGTAAAAAATTGAAATAATGCGGTATATATTTTATTACCAAATGCATTAATATACGTGTATAAATAAATAAAAAATAGTTTTATTTAATAATATTGAAATTCATCATGTAAAGATTTACGCGTCAAAAGTGCAGAGGGCGACAAATTGCGCATTTAACTGGAATCCAACGGGGTAATAGAAGACCCGATCGTCCAAAAACAACGTGCGCTGACCAGAGATCGTGAACAATGGCTGTTGTTAGTAGACACCCTATGTAACCAGTACCCACGTGAAGTAAAGGTCGAGATGATGATGCTGAATATGTATCTCACATCAAATGTGAAATTTACAAAATATTAAGACCATCACTTGTGTTAAGTGCTGTAATACTAAATCTTTACTTGAATTACAATACAAAAGTCCCTGTAATGTGTGTACTTTCAGTCATTTTAATGTCTGAAGAGTAATTTATTTTGAAACCATTTGTTTTATTTGGTTTTCATGAGTATTGCGGTTTTGTTGTGCGCCACATAATATGCCCGGTATTGTGGTAAGTAAGTGCTAAATACGACTAACTACCAACAAAATAACAAATCATAAAAAATCAACAAAATTTAATTCAAATTCATTTCCTTATATTGTGGCATAACTCTGAACAACTTGAAAATACACTTGATGACGAAGAATGGCGAGTCGAGGTAAATACTATGCGCTGTGACTGTTGCTTTTTATACTCTCTGATCTAAGAAACATTAAAAGGTTACTGCTGAATATTAAATAACTTGAGAATAAATACGAGTATCTCTTGAACTGTACAATGACTTAAACTGAAGTGATTTTTTTTTATAACAGTTTTCTATCCTACTTTAATATTTATTAATCCTTCTCTAATCTCTAGTTCGGATATATTAATTTTAAATAGGGCAATTTAAAAAGAAATGAAAAATGTAGAAGTATAAACATATTTTGAAAAATAAATATAATATAAATTTGCTTTTATGCAAGATTTTACTTAAAATTTGACTACACGTATGTGAGTGAATACTTTAACGTGTCCAGTTTTATAAAATATTATGAATTTATTTGTAAGGTCAAGAATTAAATTAAAATTATAATAAACATATGTTTGAAGGTTCATAATTCATAATGTAAATAGTAAAAATAGTATACTCACAAAACAAAACAATTTTATTTAATATTCTAAAGACTACGCTACATACTCATAAATTACATTTACCAAATATAAGCTTTTGTACATTATATACTGATATTGGTGACGAATGAAGTGGCTGACTATCATCGAGGTTAGTCAATCAATCTTTACCTTCACGCGGACCGGTAAATCGATCACGGTATATGTCAGTAATGACGTGTGATCGAGCCTAAAAAGATGGTGCTAATGTCGTATTTGTCGACTGGTTGAAAAAACAACTCAACAACAAACTAGATAGCTGGGGATTTATCCACTACACTCTACTGAAATATTCAAATGTATAAGTGGATAATTATGATTAATCCTATATTTTCCAGTCATCGTAATGCCGCCCTGTGCGCCCTCGAGCCGTAAAGGTTTAAATGAATACTAGTATTTATACAATTCATATTATTAATATTTACATTGCCTTTGATACACAAATTGGATCATCAATGATTCATAATACGCAACAAATTCTAATATGGCCAATTCAATCTAGGTACGGGTTAGTCGTATTAACTAAGGTTCAGCTAATATAAAGATGGACAGAGTATACTTTCACTAGCTCCTGCCCGACATTCAAATTGCTCTCAGTGTACAATTGATCAAAGATAGTCTACAAAACGATTCACAGATGCTGCTACAAGCAGTGGTGAAATTAAATCCGTATTACAACGAATTTTTAAAACTAACTGTTTTTTCGTCACATACCATATTTTAAGTTTTTGTCATTACTTGTCTAAAGTACATACTTAAAACTTTCTTGTCAAAATACGTGTGGAGACCGACAGATTTAGATGCGATGAACAGGATTGTAAATCGAAGAGAGTGAACTTGGATGGGGAGTTTCAATATTAAGAGCAGAATTACGTTAATAGTTTATATTTATCCAAGAATAACCACACACAAAAAAGTTACAAGCATCCATAAAAAAAGACTTTTTTATTTAGTATAAGGCGAGTAGGAACGTTTATCATTTGAATAGTTTTCGTTGTATGGTCTCACGATAATACATTACGAAAACTATTCAAATTATCCACTTATTCTACATCAGTGAAAAAAAAAATATTTTCTATACCTTAAAGCAAAACACATATGGTTAACATGAATTCTGAAGTAACATCTAAAGTTCCTGCTCGCCTGATATTAAATTTTTAAAATAATTTTTTTTTTTTTTAAATAAATATTTTTATAGTATATCAGTCGAACAAAAAACATTCTGAAACCTAAAGTTTCTGCTCTCCTGATACTTAATATAGTATAGAAAATATTTATGCATGCAAAAAAAAATATTTTTAAAAGTTATGTAAGATCACGGATAATACTTATGTGGTCCTAAATGAAGAACTTATTCTGCTTCAGGGTAGAAAAAACATTGTAAAAGAAGTAATGAACTTCAATTATTAACCCGTCGTGGTAGCGCAGTGGTTAAAGCACTAGACTAGAACGGCGGTAGACCGGAGTTCAAGCCTCACTATAGACAAAATTTACAAAAAAGAATTGTAAATTGTAAATTTATCACTTTGTGACTTAACCAGAGGTTGAAAAGACTATTTGGGCCAAACTGGCCTTGGTCGTTAAAGAAAAAATAATAATAATAATAACTTCAATTATTAACATTCCTGCTCGCCTAATATTATATTTGATGTTTTTGTTTCGAGAATGTCACGGTAATAATTATATGCCTCAAGCTAATATTTATTTGGTCTTACGTTATTCTGCTTGAGGGTGAAAAAAGCAAAACCAGTATTAGTAAACTTGAATTTTTATGTAATACCTAACGTTTCTGTTCTCCTGACACTAAATGTTAAGAATACTGTTATAAGAGGAATGTATTTTATTGCTGGTGTTGTTCGTGTTTGTTTTCGACAAGAATATGATAAAAACAGATATAAAACACATAGTATCGATATTATTAGATGACAGTGTAGAGTCAGTAAATAATATTTATGCATTGGCGTTTGCCATTCCAAACTTTTCAACATTAATTCTTAACATATTGATATGGTATGTCTGAGACTTGTGTTCCTTCGAATACCCGTTTGTAAAACAAAACCGATTCTATCGATCAGGTTGAAATAGAAAATGTGAAAAGTGTTACTTACAATTATTGTAAACTGTGAATAATAGAAATGAGTAGTCAGATATATGCGGTGACCAAATCTCGGAACCTAGGGTTATGAGTTCCGGGGTATATTGTATACTGATTAGTGGTAACGTGAACCCATGTTATGTTTGTTAATATATACGACCAATTTGAATTAATTAATATGTGTGCTATAAGGTGCATATTATAATGTCAATAAAATATTACTAGCATCTAACATTTATCTTCATTAAATGATTTTAATTAAATATGAATATTGACTATATGTAATTAAATTATAATACATTAATAAATTATGAGTTTTAAATAAATAAAATGAAGGTATTCAATAAATTGTATTTTAATTTGATCCAAGGTAATAGTAATATATCTATAAAATGTTTGCAAATATTTGTTTTATTTATCTTAAATTTTTATCTTTTATCAAGGTTCTGGACGGAATAAGTTGGATGATGGAGCCATTATAAGTAAGTGAATATAATCAATTTATGGAAATTAAAATTCAAAGGAAGCAAAACAAAAAAATATTAATGCTTTGTATTGGTGCTGCTGGTACGAAAACATTTTTTTTAACTTATTTATTTCCTCTACATTAATCTAAATATTGACCGCAGATGTTTACTGAGAATCTTCAATAAATATATAATGGCATGAAAGATACAAGCAAGTAAATTTGTGGAGAATTCATCATATGAATTTAATCAAAATGTGGCATTTTATTTTGTATAAGTTAATGTGTTTGAAATATTTGACTGGATTTTTTTTTAGTAAATGAAGAAATTAGTGTCTGCAAATGAAATAAACTTATGCAGTTTATTGAAGACGCATTACTGTAGCTTCATATACATGTTTAATTATATGAGTAAAATGCAGAAATTTTTGAAAACTGGTTCAATGACCGATTACGTCACAAAGGCGCATAGGGATGTAACGATGACAAATGTAATGACCGACAATTATCTAAGTTACTTAATCCATATATTTACCTTCACGTGATGTCACCGGTAACTCGATCACGACATATGTTAGCAATGGCGTACTGATATTGGTGTTCATTGTACACCATTAGATTGTTAGCTTCGTTCTTGATTCAATTTTATGAATAGAAGTGGTTTATATAACTGTATACACATTATATAATAAAAAATACTAAACAGTTTATACGTAAATTAATTACAATAATTCAATTACATTATATCGGTAACAACGTAAATGTTCTAAAGTCTTCAATAAAATTAATCTTGCCGACTGTCGTACAGGTTTTTATTAAAAACAAACCGTAATTACTTACTGTAGCATTTGCTTTTTTGAAGCCTTATTTACTTAGTATGATATGTTAGTACAAATCTTGAAGTAATCGAACTATCGAGATCATTATCCTGATTAATAAGCAAAATTGACGTATGAACCTATGAAAAAACGATTAGTGTGGTTGCAATTTCTCACAAATTTAATGTTTGATTTAAGAAATTATTAACTAACATTTAATTTTGATATCACTTGCAATTTTTCCAGTTGTTCAATCGAATAGAGGAGTTCTATACAAGGTTTTATGACGATTTCAACTAGAAAATATTCATCACATAACTCTACTGTTGTCTTTCATTATAAACTTAAATTGACTAAGACTATGTAGTACAGAATAAACACTGAATACGCGGTCCCATTACTTTAAATGCATTTTGGATTATTTTGTAGTAAATCTTCAATTTTAGAAGTAAATGAAACAGGAAGTAATTTGTTTGAAACTTTTAAAATAATTTCATTAAAAAAAAAAACAAACACAAAATTATATTTCGTAATAAAAAATAACTGTCAAAAATAAAAAAAAAACGCGAAAGTCAAATATATGTTCAATGTCGATCAAATTCGCCACAAATAGAGGTACTAAAGTCGCCCCACTGCAGTTAATTTTTGTAAGTTATCGACTATACTCCTTTCGCCCATTGAACTTAAATTTATTTTGCGCATGCTGTGTAGATAAAAAATTATTTTTTTTGACAGATTTTGGTGGCATGTCACGCACATACAATACAGTGCTTTTGTTTTTTTTTTACTATTTTTAAGTATTTTTTCTTTTGTTTATTTGATTATTTTAATAGGTTTTGATAATTTAAAATTGTGTTATGAAAAAATCAGTTATATTTATGTATGGATAAAAAAATACTTGGTTTATTCAATTAAACCAATATCAGGTATGAATAGGAAAATTGAGTATAAAACCCTTAAATTCCTATGCCACCTGAGCCAGTTTCGTCATCAATTCAAACAAGGTTTTGTCATTACGGGTTTCAAATCATGTCCGTTTACGCGTAAGCTAAAGGTCACCATCATTACTGTTAAAACGTCAGTAGGAGTTAAAGGTTTACAGATAGCTAGTTTGGTGGAAATATATAATCCCTAAATAGGGTGGCGATTCACTAACAATTTTAGCTGAATTTAGTTATAATTTGAAACTATTATGGTTTCGTGGAGGTACAGTAATCAGTTCATCGAGAGTTCAACTAGTTGTTAATAACCCTGACCGTCTTATCTTTATTATACAATACAATGTATATATATATATATATACAGCACAATTGATTCCAGGAATGAATAATCCAATTAGTATGACATCTTCCTCATTTTTTTTTACATTTGGTTTTGCACTTTATTTTAAGATATCATTTAATAAATTTTCTACCAATTGTAAACCAATATCATTTAAATATTTCCAAAAATATGATAGGATGTTATTTGATCTACACCAACTGCCCTCACTTTTTTCTACTTATTGTGGAATAACTTACATTCACTGGCATCAAAATTTCACATAACTAATATAAATTCAATCTGAGACGAATTTCTTTTGAAAGTTATGACTGCTTCATATGTTGTAAGAACAGTTCGTTGATAACTTGATATCCTTGACCAATTGTTAATGCTATAAGAGTTTATCTCAATTTTTTATACAATTCTATATCTAACTGCTTCATATGTTATATGCACAGTGCATTGATAACTTGATATACTTGATCAATTGTTAATGTTATAAGAGTTTATCTCAATTTTTTATACAATTCTAAAGCTGACTGTTTCATAAGCACAATGCATTGATAACTAGATATCCTTGACCAATTGTTAATTCTTTAAGAGTGTTTATCTCAATTGATAGCACACTTTACTTACATTTGTTAACAATCGTTTAATTTAACAAAAGTTGAAATTTTTAGAATTTCAATAAGCGTCTTTACTGTAACAAATATGTTTTATATAAATATTCTATTACGCTATAAAAATCAAATGTTATCAATGGAGTGGACAACTAACATAAGGTTACTCAACATATATTTACCTTGCCGCAGGAAAGACAACGATAACTGTATTTGTCAATTGTAAGGCGTCTGATGATGATCGCCAATATAGGTATTAGTGTATTGTTTGTGGATTTGGTGAATATTTTTCTAAATTTACATATCACTCACTCCACCGTGTATTCGAAACTAGGGCAATTTTTCAGTTGATATTTGATATAACACTCGTATATGTACAAGTAATGTTTTAATATGATGATAAGCATCAAATTAATTTGTTCAAAATAACAAGAAATGTGCACGGTTGTATAAATTTTGTCAATGGTTTCAGCAACAGAAATGATATATGAGTTTTAAGAAACTTTGTGCAACAAATTCTGAAACAAATGGATATCAAAAATTTTGACTTCATTCCGATGGTCTGGCGGCACTTCTTTGTGGACTTCATTTAGTTCTTTGTGCGATCGTCTGAGTATAGCCAAGTAGCCCTGTAATTTTTTTTTGTGCTTAAATATTTTACCACCATTAATGACACTGATTAAATAGTTTAGTCACAAAACAAAACACTCAACCACTATTTACAAATTTTTAACAATTGCAATAGGAATGTAGTTATGCTCTTCTGAAACAGATCTTCGAAATTATCAATTCAATTCAATTCAATTGAATGAAAAAATTCTTTCATATGATATTTGTGCAACAAAAAAATTGTGAAAATTAACAACTGAAATTTAAATTACAGAGCATCGATCCCAGATGCTTATTATGAACATAGAGTGACCTGACAACACTTGAAGGCGTATGTAAACTATGGGCAAGTTGAATTTTGAAAATTAAAGTGAATAAATTTCAGATTGATGAGTATAATCTTAGGAAAGTATGAATATAATCGCCATTTAGTCAGTAGCTTAGAACCGGCCCACACTCCACCAAGAGTAAAAGCACGCAGGAAAGAAAGTTCTTTTCACGTACACACCCACTAAATTCTAAGCCGAAACTGTAGCATCTATAATTTATTATTATCTTCACGATTTGATGTTATACTGACATACTTTATTATGAACAGTTTTGGTAATTGTATTATATTTGGCTCAATGCATATGTAAAACTCCATGTCTAAATAACTTTAATTATATACAAAATCTAAGCTATCTACTCCCATTTTTTTTATCTTGGTTTTGAGTCAATAAAATGCAAAAATTCAAAAATTCGTCAAAACAAATGTTTCTTTACCTTTGAAAACCGTATCAGGTTTCAATTTGTCGACGACAAATGTCGTGAATTGTCAATGTCAACTCACGTGTTTCCATGTTTCATCTTTATTTATTGAGGTTAAATAAAAATTTTGTGAATTGTGTATTGTTTTGTTTATAGTTATTTTTATTTTATTTAAATTTGTTATTTTGAAATTATTTGAATACATAAAATGGAAGTAGAAGAACATATAACTAATAATGATACGCATACGGTGCAAGCACGTTTTATTTCTGAAACTGGCGAAGAGGCTGGTCCTCCAATGAATTTACCCATTGGAGTCACTGTAACACAATTAGGATTGATATGCAATGCATTTTTACAGAATGTAGGTTGACAAATTGGAATATATTATTCGAAATCTATCATTTGATTTTAAATTAAAATCAATTTGCCGTATTTATCTATGTAAATAATGAGGAATTAAAATAGTAAACAAAGCAAAATATAATGTCATATTGGTCTTGGACTTGGTTCACTATTTTTAATTTTACATCTCCTAATTAGTGTAATATAGAAATGAAATAACATATTAAGAACTCATCTCTTGTTTTGAATAGACATTTTATTAACTATACCAAATATTAAATGTATTAACTGGAAGCGATTAAATGGATTTAGTGACCAACTATAAACTCTTCGTTAATCAACGCATTTGTAGCCCCACATGATGTCATTTGGATTATTTACATGTGACAATTTCCAGTGTGTGATTGAGACTTTGAAGATTATGATCTATTTTACTGTTGTGATTGTCGAATAAGTATAGAAACACGGCATCAACGGACTAATTAGATCGTGATTTATGCACATTATAATAAATTATTCAAATGTACGACCGGTGAATTATAATTGATCCCATATTTTTAATTCAATGGACAATAGATTAATATTTGAAGTACCATGCATTTTTGAAACTGCAAAATAAAATAGTAGCGCCATGTTATTTATCTGTTTCGATGTGCAGGTCTTGACTATGACAAAAAGAAAATATTTTGTTTTTTAATTGCACTAAGCATCTGCATCTCCATAATTATTGTATTATTTTTTTTTTTCCAGGAGGACACCACACCATTTCTCTTTTTTATTAATGAAAATGAGATAAAACAAAGTATAGAAAAAACATTAGATTTTAAAACAATAGACATTGAAAATGTTATCGATATTGTTTATCAACCGCAAGCTGTTTTTAAAGTTAGACCTGTTACAAGATGTACAAGTTCAATGCCTGGTCATGCCGAAGCTGTAGTTTCATTAAATTTTAGTCCAGGTATAATTTATGAAAATTAGCTATTGCTAAACAAATTGAAATAATTTTTTTTTTTTTGAATTTGTAACTATTTAGATGGAAAACATTTGGCAAGCGGTTCTGGTGATACAACATTAAGATTATGGGATTTAAATACAGAAACACCATATTTTACGTGCACAGGTCATAGACAATGGGTATTATGTGTTGCTTGGTCACCAGACAGTGAGAAAATTGCATCCGCATGTAAGGCAGGTGAAATACGTATATGGGATCCAAATACGGGTAAACAAAATGGTAAACCATTATTGGGACATAAGAAATGGATAAATTGTTTAAGTTGGGAACCATATCATATAAATGCAAATTGTAGACGATTAGCCAGTGCTGGAGCTGATGGTGACATTAGAATATGGGATGTTGTTTTAGGTTTATGTGAAAAAGTTTTAAGTAGTCATACAAATTCTGTGACTGCTGTACGTTGGGGTGGTGCAAATACTTTATTTACATCATCAAAAGATCGAACTATTAAAATGTGGCGAGCAACTGATGGTGTTTTATGTCGTACAATGACTGGACACGCTCATTGGGTTAATAATTTAGCATTAAATACAGATTATGTCATTAGAACTGGACCATATCATCCTATTTCAGATAGAGCTAAAACATTTATTACAATTGAAAGTAAAATTAATTAATTAATTAATTAATTAATAATAATAATAATCGATTTGGTAAACTTCAATAATTTTCTTATAGAAGAAGAACTGAAACAAATGGCAATGGAACGTTATAGAAAAGTGTGTCCGGATGGAATAGAATCGCTTGTATCATGTTCAGATGATTTTACACTATATTTATGGCGATCTGATCAATCAAAATGCATAGCAAGAATGACTGGCCACCAAAATGTTGTTAATGATGTAAAATATTCACCTGATGTGAAGTAAATAAAGTTATTATTAGGTTCTTATTTTATAAAATATATCTGATTTTTTATTTTTTTTTGTTTACTCATTTAGAATTATTGCATCAGCATCATTTGATAAATCTGTTCGATTATGGAGAGCTAATGATGGTGGCTTTATATGTACATTACGTGGTCATGTACAAGCTGTTTATACATTAGCCTGGTCTGCTGATTCACGATTATTAGTTAGTGGAAGTAAAGATTCTACATTAAAAGGTAATTTCTTTTTGAAATGTATTTAAAATCTTTTAGCATTACATTCGATGTGCACTGATCTTAATTTATGCAACTTTACAGAGCTATTAATTTTTTTTCTTCGAGTTACATTGTATTTTCTGTATCAATATATTTCTAGAAGATACACAATCATTTATAGGTGTCCGATTCCATATGTGAATAGAATGGTGCATAAATTCCCAATTATCATCATCTAGTCGGTTAAAAATTATTTATATATTATGATGTAGCTACCGGTGATACCATATACAGCTAAACCTAGATGTTCACCCCCATAAATTAAGCTTACTTAACATATAAAATATGGTGACTGTTCACACAAACTGTTTCACATACCAATAGGGAGGATGATTTACTATACGATACAATTTATAATATTACTTTTGAGAAATCGTTAAATACAATTTTAATGTTATTTTAATTATTATTTCCAGTTTGGAGTGTACAGACAAAAAAATTAGCACAAGAATTACCAGGACATGCTGATGAAGTTTTTGCTGTTGATTGGGCACCAGATGGATCAAGAGTTGCTTCGGGTGGCAAAGACAAAATAATTAAATTGTACTTAAATTGATTATTTTATAGTTTTTTAAAATATTAATTTATCCTTTTTTGTTTGATTTTCAGATGGGCTTATTAATGAAGACAACTAAGAAAATGAATATATCATAGCAGTTATTAAACTTATTGTTATAAAATATATGTTTTTATATAATGTAAATAACATAGTAAAATCGAAATATATGATATTATGCGAATATAATAAGAGTGTTTTAGTAGCAATTCAATAAGTCTATATTGCGCGATAAGTACATTAAAGAAATCACAAAATTAGTATGTACAAAATAGAATAAACTAAAATTAACAAAATGTAGATTATCTTGTAAACTATAATACATACAGAGATAGTGTTTTAGAAAAGGATATGAGTAAAAGCCAAGCGCGTAATTTGACTGTATCCTTGAGCATCTGCGAAACGGATGTGACCTTCAAAATGTCAAAAATGCGACGCTGTCCGCCATTTTCACCATTTAAACATGCAACTAGTACTGCTACCTATTTATGTCTATGCACAAAAGATGCGCCAGGATAGCATGCATCTTTCTTTCTCAAACGCCAATCGTCTATCTTCAACCGTTAACGAGATATTCAAACTTTTGTTA
>JANSTX010024281.1:0-15408 GCA_027564355.1 Penthetria funebris | reverse complement strand
CGACCCTGAATAAGGAAAAATTCAAGGAAGAAGAAGAAGAAGGAGATCGTCGTGGTAGTTGATAGGGTGGGAACAAAATCAACCTTTTAACCTTATGGGGTTAGTTTTGATATCGTTTTGTACATCTCCTTATTTCATTGTGAATTACATTGTGTATGGTATTTTTATAGAATTGTGACAACATGAAAATCTTATCGATAGACTTAAGTAGTAGAGTGTATATTAATTTGATTAATCGTTTACTGTTTAACCATTAGCACGTATAGTTTCTCAATATGACTTAAATTTATTAGATAAACCATTTAAGTCTCAAAAAATGCAACAACCTGCTAATAAGTACCAGAAAACCATGTTTTGCGAATGCAAATTTACCATTAGAAGAAAGTAAATAGTGACACATTTTAGAACATTTAAGAATTTATTAACTATTTGGTACTCAAAATAATTATATGTTACCCTGTTACAAGAATAAGTAATATTTGTTATTCATACTCCTTTCATTTATACTCCTTCTTACATTTCAGCTTGCTTGGTATTTCATTAAATAAAGTTGAAATCTAGTCTTTCTTTTTCTCAGCACTAACAGGAGAACATAAATTTAGAAGAATTTAGAGAACCAAATTCCTCAAAAGACAATCTATCATGTAGAATATATTTGATGGAAATATGATTGCCTTTTGTGGTGGGTGGGTAATTCTGTTGCTGCTGAGAAAATGAAGCAATTACTAAGAAATTAAATGTTAGATAATTAAAAGAAATAAAAACTCAATTAATGTATAGATATTAAATTAAGATCAACAATTAATTACATCACGCACATTATTATCTTCTTATCAAACACGATCTGTTAATAATATTATAATTATTTAATTTAGTAATAAAAAATTAATTTAACTTATTATGACCTAAATGGTCAAACAAATAATTTACATGGAAGTTATTATTTAATTTCGATTATTTACCATTTATTTTTCGTGAAAAAATAATCAATTTGTCGATAGTATCGGAAAAATACCGATTTCACAAATAACTACCTATACTATACTTTAGAGTAGATAAATTTAGAATA
Organism: Penthetria funebris; assembly: GCA_027564355.1. NCBI lineage: Eukaryota > Metazoa > Arthropoda > Insecta > Diptera > Pleciidae > Penthetria > Penthetria funebris. The sequence goes on along the minus strand of JANSTX010024281.1, from coordinate 14,339 downwards.
TGAAACACTGGATGCTAATGAATAATAAATAATCTGCAGTGAAGGAGCGTCATATAATTGACCACCACAATAGTAGTGTTATGATAAATAATCGAATTCGGGGATTATGAACAGATATTTTAAATGCATTCATTCCGAATTTATGGAGTCCAGTGAATGAAGCAAGGTTTTCACATACATTAGTGGAAACTATATACAACCCATATTGAAAAATCGGTCTAACATGGATGGTGGTGGTATACCATTAGTAAATATTTCAATTGAAAAAAAAAATTATATTAAAAACTAAGTAAAATATGAACTTAACAGAAGAAAAAAATACTTCAATAGAAAAAGAGATTCTATAGATTATTAAATTTAATAAAATTAAAAAATGAAGAGTATTCTGAGAATTATGCTTGTAACATAGTTTTTATCAATGGAACGTTCTTATTTCAATGACATAAAAGTATTAGAGAAATAAATAAACTTTTGTGCTCTTTCCCAGAATCATATATTCTATCACATTCGAAAAGAATCACATTAAACTGAAAGATGATGTCCCCCAGATTGGCAATATCATATATATATATATATATATATATATATTCAAGCGATCATAATGACGCTAGAGTTTTTTTGTCCATCAAGTTCAACATATGGTATCTAAGTACTTGAATACGTTCACTATAGAATGTAAAAAAATAAAATACTCTATACTCGCTAATGTAAGTAGATAGCTGGAAAAGCAACAAAACAATAATCAGAATTGTTTTATGACATTAACCATGCAAAATAGATGATCATAGTACATAATGCGAGGTAGTATAAAAATGTAAATCACTACACTCAGAAGGCATCGCAAAAATTTAAAAATAAACTGGATTGACACATCTTGGTACATCCCTGATACTACAGTATATCAGCACTCTTCTGATCCATTGTAGAATACTCATAAATAATAGCTGATTCTGAATGAAATACCTAATGGAGCGCTGAAGGTATGAACTTGAGTTTTGATAGACATACACGTTTCGAAACAATAACATATTTCATTATATAATAGAAATTATAGTTTACTTTGTCGGTTTACGTTATAATAATGCCGTTCTATGTGCCCTTGACGCCTTCAAATTAAGATGATGATGTCCATTATTAATATTTGCTTTTTCTATCAGTGTGAACGAATTCTCAGTACATCACAAATTTGTGAAATATCTTAATTATTGATCTCTATGATGAAATGTTCTATCTACGTATTTAATCTAAATAAGAGAATTCATGATATATGTAACATCTATTTCAGTTTTTCTTTCATTATATAATAAATACGAGTATAAGATTATATTAATACCCTATTATTATTAGAATACAGTAATAGTCGTCTAGCGGCTTTGTATAGGAAATGAGAAAATCAAAGAAAATGACAAAATGATTGATTGATTTGTATATTATTTAGTGCTTAAATTATATTCACAAATATATCCTTTGATTATTTTTATTGATTACAAATGCAGTGATGACTTGTGGAGTATCTGGCTGACATCAAAGTAAATCAACATACCTATTTTTGTTATATATAATCAAGTCATTTTTCAGGGAATGACTAATTATTTACTGAAATTTGATTCGATTCACGGGATATGATGGGGAGGAATATTACGTAAAAAACGTTGTTTTTCGTTCATGAAAACATGTGCTTTCTTTAAATTTCCCGCCTGTGAGACTTATATTTATCTTAAATAGAGAGTATGTTCGTCAATTTATGAATTCCTGATACCATTGCGAAAATTGTGCTTCTTTGCTTGTTTAGCTAAAAACGTAGTTGAAATATGCGATGATTTCATAATACATTTTATCAGCAGTACATAAACCAATACAATGATTCTGAAACTGAACACGCGTATTTTAAATCTACAAATAATATAATATCTTTTAAGGTTATTTCGTTCATAAATTAGGCATTTTAGGCATTTCATTCATAAATTATTTTTGAATTATGATAATAACTTCTTATCCGTAACTTCAAAACTAGTCTACATTTACGCTGATATTAGTATTCGCCATTATCTGGACAATGCACAACTAAAGTCATCGTAAATAATTGATAAATAATAGATATATTTTGGGCGTACGAATCTTACAAAATTTCTTTCAAGTAATATAATATTGAATTCATGAACACGTTACCAGTGATTCCTTCATAAATATTTGTGGTATATTGCTGAACTCTTTTGGATGTGAATTTCTCATAGAACATAAATCAATTCTAAGCCACTTTAGAATTAACCATGCAATTCATATCATGAACATGGCACATCTCGTCTACAGAACCTTCTTCAAGAAAATTAATTTCCTGAACTTTATGGACACTTAGATTAGAATCCTAAACAGTCTTTCATGTAAACAGCACTTGAAAGTTATATTGTGTTAAATAAACATTAAAAAATTGTGGAATACTCATAGCAAGCATAGAAACATAAATAAATGTTCAACTTATACGACCAGTCCATCTGTTCATAATGTCCAAGTATCCACTATTTACTATTACAAAAGGTTTTTTTTTTCAATTTAGTATCCATTTAGCGTTTGAGATCTACTGCTATATATAACCCCAAGAAACAACTTGCATACTTGAATTTATCATTGTAACGATTATCATAAACGTATTCTTGTAGATATTTTGTACATGATGGCCCAATAGGATAGTTTTCCCATTGAGACATAGGATTCTGTCGTAAATACATTTTATAAAAATCCTTTACGAGTATATATATACACATACACAGTATGTTAACAGGGTTAACACAGAATAAGAATAACAGAAACTCATAACACAAATGGGAATTATTTGCACGTACATGAACGAAATCATCTAAAATTACAGAAATATAAATGTGCCATCCATCATCTAATAATATACCTACCATAAGACACGTTATATACACTAAAACATTCATTAGATTTACGTTATTATTATTTTGGTTAAATTTCCTATAGAATTCGCGCTCTCACTAAGGAAAATTCATTCCTTCATCTATATCCATCATCGTACTCTGCAGCTATTCTTTGATATTTTATGTTCACCGAATGTTATAAGGGATGAAAAATATATTTTATTTTAATTACTCATGGAAAAGCAAAAAAAAAAAAAGTGTCTGCATAATTTTACCAATTACTGCTATTAAATTTAGTATTCTACGTAAAACAGTTTCATAACATTTTAAAAAAACACAATTTCTAAACACGTATGGAAACAATACCGTAATGAAAATGTTTTTTAAAATTAATTAAAAAAAGGTGCCAAATAGAGAGCTACATGATACTTCATAACTTCATATTCATATTTCAGGCTAAAATAAATATGGTAAGTGTTACAAGAACATGGGCATCCTTCATTTGAAGTTTTAATTCAACGTTCTTCAGATCCTATTTTCTCGTGAATTCCAAATTTGACGATTTTGAGGCGATGAATACAGTCACACGAAATAAGTGAAATTGGATAATACTGATACAGTGAGGCACGACCAGTTGCTGCTGTTACTGTTATTTTTAAAATTATATTCAAAAACGCAATTCTAAAGAATTGAAATTTTGTGAAAATTTTAAATTGCTCTAACACTAATTAGGGCTGTGCGTTTTAAGCTGTGTAACTGTAATAGTACTTATGATTCTATATAACTAAGCTATATAATTTATTTTGCCTTCAAGGCATTACAACGAATTCAAACTTAAATAAAATGCTGTCTTCGAAATACACATTCCCAGGGCCTAGGAACTAGATGAGTTATTCTGCGACTATATTCTTGTATACAGTAAACAAAAGAAAACTCACATAAAAAAGGATGGTTCATATTGTTTTGTTGGAAATTTCAAAATATTTTTTTCCTTTCCATTTCTATTAGGGAAAAGCAAAAAAGGATATAAAAAAAAAAAAATGGGGGAAAAAAATATCATCTTATTTTTCAAATTAAAAGTTTTCTTTTATTGATTCAAATTTTGAATTCAAAATGGTATTTTGCGATTTAATACTCAATACAACAAATAATTTTTTAAAATATATAGGGGTTATTTTCTTTGCTGTAAATTAATAATATGGGAAGGGTATTTGAATGTATCAGAATGTTGTTTTGGATATTTAAATATAGTACACTTAAAAAACTAAATACAAAGAAAATGTTCATAAGTAATCTCTCGTAAATTTTAAAATGAAAATCATAAACAATGTGAGGACTATCGCGGTTGCACTTCACAATTCATCAAAAGTTGGTTAACACTAAAAATTTGTTGCATTATTGTAATTAGAAGTAAAAATATCCACATACTTACGTTTGTGGTAGTTGAAGATGTCTACTTCAGATCAGAAATTTTGTCCCTAATAGAGATTAGCATTGCCACAATACTTTTGATATACAGGCTAACGTTTAATTACAGTTAATTGAGTTTTTTTTGATGCTACATGTGGTAAATTAAGATCGTATGAACCTTTGTAGTTATGATGATGATGAAGATATTCAACCAGACTTTTTTCTTTAAGAGCAGCAACTGCGACTTTCAAATATTAAAGCTTGACTACAACTGGAATTCTAAGCAATAGTTACAGCCAATGTGACTAATTTCTTCAGTTTCATAACTATACATTTTTATTCAGACCTATGATTTTTTTTTAAAAATTATTCAGTGCTCGTATGATTTATAGTAGGCTTGCTTGTATAGGTTATTAAACGCTTATCGTTTCTGCCACAATTCTATTTATACATAAAATATGTTTTAAATAATTGATGCATCCATTTATTACTTATTCATTTTGGATTATCAATATCTATATACACAATTAAATTGAGAGAGGGATTCTTGTATTTGAAGACTTAATCAATTGATTTGTATTATTTCTCATACGTCGAAAGGATCGAGTGATTTGTATACTTTTCTGAAATAGTCACATGAGTAAGCAGATAGTATTTATCGTATTATTTTAATACACACTATTAAAACTTATGCTTAATGCATATCACCAACAACAGCCCTGATGATGAGCGAAACGTTGATAAAGTAGAAAATAATTATATTGTTACACATTCAAAGTTAATTTCGATACGATTCCTGATTAAGGTGTTATATGAAATTCATATAAATGTGGTTTCGATATATAAATGTAATAAGTTTTGGTTTTGTGGTTCAGGCATTAACAGATGTCAGTAAAATTAATTGTTTTGCCTTTAAACTGACCTTATGTTTGTGGAATTACTTATCAGTTGCATAATAATTTAATTATAATTCATGCAATTCATTTAAAAACAATAATCAATATTAAAATCATAATCACAATGCAGCATAATAACGAAAATTTTTGCATTTAATAAAATTCTGAAATTGTTACATTGTTACATTCAGAAACTAATTAATTTTTATAATTTATTACTTTGTATTGTTTGCGGGATTGTATAAATGAAACATGCATAATAAGTATGCTGCTTGGTAATACTGCATGCAATAGAAAATGGGATATTATGTATAGTCTGATTAATTAATGAAGTAAAACTTTGCATATTTACTCCATTTTTCCAACTGCATGATATATGTTCATACTTAAATCAAAATGGAAATTCTATTGAAAATGTTAGAGTGTCATTAAAAAAAAACAGATGTTCTTTGTCAACATCTGAAATTGTACACCTAGACGGTATCATTCATTGAACATTTTATTCAAGTTTAGACAATATAAATGTATCAAATTGTTTGCTTTCTGTCTATAACCCGAATACCTGATTCATCAGTTAGGCTTTAGATTTTTGTTGTACCCTTTATACCCTTTCCTATTCCAATACTCATACCTATATTCGTACTTTTACTATGAACATTTTTTTAATTCTTTTTCCCAGCAAAAAATAACTACTAATCAAATTTTATCAGTTATATGTAAATATGTACTATAAGCATCTTCGACATAGTGAGTTTTCATACCTACATATAGTTATTATATAAATCGCAAAGTATAAACATTGTATTTTACCCTTAAAGGTGCATAAATCAAATCGATCATATTTGGTATATTCAGATTAGTAGGAGATCTGTTTTGTCAAGGAATATCGTGGTGAAGAACCGCAACATTAAGTACTCCAGCAGTGACAGGAATAGAGTGAAGTTAATATGCTGGCTAAAAATTGTGAAAAATTGCAGGTTTTTTTACACTTTATTTTTTTATTTAATTGTAGCAACTTATTCGCAGCTATCACATCATTCGTGAATTTTATAGGAAAATCCATAATAATTTATTTTACTATATGTATTTCAACTGAGCTGTAGTTCTATTTTTGTTAGGCAATCTTGTCTCTAAATATCTGACACGTTTCATTCCACAGCATTTTCCTGGATTAAAAGCAATTATTTTATTTCAGATAAAATATCTAAATTTTGGTAAAGTCACACTTATATCAGCTGTTGTTGATGCCTGTCTAAATAAATAAAATTGAACAGTGTTAGAAATGTTTAAACCGAACTGTAAACCTAATATACATTCAATTTTTTTGTCATCTTATTTTATAACTGTTTCCGACCCGATCACCGCTTGTCGAGGCTAAAGTAAAAAAGTATCTACTTAATCAGGAATTCATAGAAGAAAACAAAAAATTTAGGGCCAATATATTTATTTATGATGGGATAACTGTGTACATATAAAATCGAATTACTTTCTGATACAATCAAGTATCTACCCTTTTTATGTAGATATTTGCCCAACCATTTATCCTGTCTATACGCAATAGCGTATACAATACAATTTCATATTTTAGCGATTTCTAAAAATGTAAAAGGGTTTCATAAAGAATATATATTTAGATAAAAGTAAGATTATATCACCTCATCACTTTCAATATACAACCCATTTACAAAAGGTAAAAATGTTTGGGGTTTTTTTTTTTTTATGAAAATTATTTGAATTTTTCAATATTTTATACATTCTACAGAGGTAGTAGTAGGTTAGTGCTGAGAGTAGTTGAATTATTATGTCATAGCAAATGGGCAAAAATAATTCGCCACTTCTTTTTATATTTTCGAGACTACTACTTCAGTTGTGACTATAGAAGGATGAAAATAATTGACTGGTTTACCGCCCTTCTTGTTATAAATATCGTATAATAGGAAGAAGACGAAGGGAGTTTTTAATAACGAGTTGAGTTATTGAAATTAGGTTATATATCGTTATATTGAATATACTTGTATATATATTTAGTATATTCCTTTTTTATGATTATTTTATGTAATACCAAGATTAATTTAATGACGGATTTTCTCATCTTAATATCATTTTCTTTTGTTCATTTTCCATATTATTTTGATTTTCATTAAAAATGAGTCATTTTTATTATGTTCATTCTTTGTACTAGACTTTTATTTGATTATTACTTTAATTAAATTTTTCTTTGTGTATAATATATTAATTATTGTTATAAATTCTGAAACATTTTTTATAGGAATGCAATAATACTAAACAGGATCTTCGCACCGAGTCTGTACAGTCCATGAGTCTATTATATATGTAACCGTTCATGTGATATTTTCAGTTTTAAACAAAAAATATACCTGCTTTCGTAGTAATGCTTTTTTCTCTTGCATATCTTTAAATTTACAAACATGCATTTTCTAAATAATTTTTTAAAAAATTGCACCAGGAAAACATAACTATATACTGGTGTTATGTAATAAATAAATAGTTAAAGCTGGCAGATACATGCTCTCTAGGCGAAAATACATAAACTATATACTAACCGAGTCTATATATGTACAGTTCATTAGTCTAAATATGTAACCGTCCATGATATATTTTTAATTTCAAACTAAAAACTATGGCTGCTTTCGTAGTTATGCTTTCCTGATACAGATCTTCAAATTTATGAAAATAAGCATCATTTTAACAATTTTTTAAAAATTGCACCAGGAAAACATAACTTTATGCTGGTGGAGTCTATATATGTTTACTCCATGAGTCTATATATGTAATCTTCCATGAGATATTTTCAATTTTAAACAAAAACTATACCTGCTTTCGTAGTTAAATTTTCAGTAGATGGACACTGACTTCTTCGAATAAATTTTACCAATACTTTAAAATTCAGACCGCATTCAGAGGATACCAAATAGTTTTTTCAATCCACTGCACTATCTGTGACCTATTCTTAAGAAAACAAGTAAACTATCTTAAACCTAAATTCTTAAATTCTGAATTCTTAAATTCAGCACCTTGCTGGAAAAGATTTGAATTTTCGCTTATTAACTGGCACAGCCAAATTATAGATACATTAGTATCTATCGACTATACTATACTATTGGCATCGAAATAATCGATAAAAGTTCTGGAAAAAAATATATGCGTATAAAAACCTTATACTAAACCGCTATTATATACGATAAACCCATTAAACATAAATGAACATTCTACATCTATCAGAAACTGTTAGATTAAATGATGAATCTGGTCCATCAATATGGAAACTATAAGCACCGATGGAACGGCTCATAGTCCCACTAAATTAATTTTTGCATACATTTGAATTAATATGATTATAACAGAAAAAGTGTATTCGCTAGATATTCCTCTGTTAAATAAAAGTTAACTTTAAGGCCAAAAAAAAGTCGAATTCATTATTGATTCTGATAAAAATATGTATGTTGTGTTCAATTATAGTGATTATATACTAAATATAATGTGATAACAATTGATACAAGCTTTTAAATTAAAAAAAGTAATAATTTATGAACCTATATGTATTAATCATCAAATCGTATGAGTATATTTGTTTGCTTATCGTATAACTGATTAATAAAAGAATAATTTAGGGTCTGATCTATTGGATATACCCCTAGGGTAAGGTATATTAAAGGTATGAATAGTTTCATTGATTTAAGTTTTATACATTATATGACTTTACTCGTACATATATAAATAACAAACTACTTGTAATATCACTTTAACATGTACTCAGTATAAATACGTTATACATCCTTCTTGATATAGAAAAACATAATAATAAGTAGAGAAATCAATAGAAAATACTTTATTCTACATAAATAATAATATATATCCCTTTATACGAGTATCCCAAAGAGATGATTTAAAAGGTAATGACATATCATCCTTCTTATTTATAGTTACTCATACAACTATGTACAATTCCTGTTATATACGAGTATGAAAATATATTTTAAGTAAAATTATTCACAATTTGTTTTCATTCAAAATATTTTAAGGATACATTTTGTCCTTATTCATGTAGAGATATGTCTTACATTTTCTATAGTATTCTAAATGTATATGCTGCTATAACTACATTATACAAACAGAAAAATAGATATGCAATTCATACCCCAAAAGAGCCTAAGGTATTAAAGTTTTGTCCTGAAATATCCTAGTTCTATTTATTCTCTTATTTATATTTGTCTATTAACCTAGATAAACCTCTGGAGAATTTAATAAGAATATACAAATAATGGTTTTGATTATTTAAATATAAAAAAGTATAATTTGATGATTATTCATTAAAAATGTAATGTAGGGCTTTGTGTAATCGGGACACTAATTTGATGTGGAAAATCTTAGTTTAAATTTTGTCAAAAATCAGTGCGAACTATGTCAATATTACCTGTATAGTAAAATGTGAATTTAGTAAATATACACTAAAAAGTGATTACATTCTTTAGTTTTAATTTATAAATGGCAGACTGCAGCCATGCTCATAATTACAATTTCATAGTTACATTAAATCTTTGGGGTTTCGATATACATAGTCATCATCAGTAAACCAATTTCTCCCCTAACCAGATATTCAAGAAACTATCTATTAAGTTCAACATCCTACTACTAACATGTTTAACTCCATTAGTATTAATTGAAAGAACAATTTGAATTTTGAGAGAACAATTTGAATTCCAATTTTTATGTACAAAATGTGGACATTGTTAAATGTTATGTGTTCATTTTAAATCAATTCCACTATTGGTATGAATATTGATTCATTTGGACTTATTATAGATATACCCGTAGGTAACAATTTTATCGGTGGTTTAAGCAAATTGATATATTGTTACACGTATTTGAGTATCATTTCCAATAAAATCGAGAAGATAATCAAATAAAAATACATACGTTTAATTATTAAATATGGATTGTATTGTACGTTATAAGGGTATTATAAAGTGATATTCTGACATCAATAAATTTACATAAAATTATACAGACACTATTTCCCTAAAGGTAATTCTTATATATAATTAATTAATTCGAATGTAAATAACTAAATGGAAACCAATTTAAATCTAATTTATAACATAATAATTCAATAACATCCAATAATTGAATAGAAAATAAAACAATTTTATAAGATGTCAACATGTCTGTCATAATTACTCAAGTTCAGTTGTTGTGTAGAGATCAACCCAAGAATAGGACACGATTAACATGAGAGGAAACTATCAATTATTAACAATCGTCATTCGGAAGTCTTTTAAATTTATTAATGTCTGGGGTGCTACAACACATAATTTTGTACCATTAGACGACATGCTCCCTATTCATCAACAAATGATGTTAATATAACTTGATTAAACATACTGTTTTAACGTGTATATTTTATATGATTATTTTAAATTAAATACTGACTGAATTTATTTAAAACCTTTAGCTGCTGATGTACCCAAAATGTCTGATCAGATATTAAGGAAATACTTTTGAATGCTAAAGAAGCCTATATATGTAAGAACTATCATAAAACATTTGATGTGGCCACAAAAGTATAATCTTTAGAAGATTATAATTTTCATTTTATTTACAGATTAATTATATGTTTTGGAAAACTTTTTTGTTAAGCTTAATGCATTCCTTTGATAATTTCCCAGTATATAATCACATTAAATATCCACTCAACTTTTACTTAAATATTCTCAAGATTATTGTGGTTTATAAATATAAATTTGGTAAATTTTTACATGTGTTGAATTCGTAAACACATTTCAAAAGTTTTCTTTTCTATTTTAATTAAATGAATAAAATACGAGTTCGAGTACTTATAATTCATCATCTTATGCCATACATACCTTGACTATATTAATATAATTAAATTTTTCTTATTTCTAATTAAATTTTTGTTATTACATTTACCGCCATTTGAAAACGGCTATGATATATTCATCAATCTCCCATAACTACCACAATAACACTGTATAACCGACTCCAGAACCTCTTAATGATCGACCATGAGAATCAAAGATAATGCGGATACAAGCCCATTTTACCTACCTTCATCACCACCTGTTATCACACTTAAGAATATATATTAAAAACATATATACATATTGAATGTATTTTTTAACCACATGATAACTGCCAATATTTCAGATCATATTTATTATCTTTACTATACGTATATTTATGATTCTCACCCTACCTTACATTCATCTTGCAGAGTACCATGAATTCTGATCAGCACTTTCACCTAACTTCACATCTTATCACCAGCATCTTTAAGGACAGTTCTGAGATACGTCATTTCTTTGTCGACAGTCAGACAATCTCCACAAATTCTAATTTGATATTATAATTATAGACAAAATATGCTTAATATCTTTCAAAGGCATCTATTGATGAAAACTTTTGTGACATGCCGAAGTTCGTTTACTTTTCAAGTCTCACAATCATACAATAAAATTTGTCATGATATCTCTTAAATTTTTAAGTCAACTGTACAACAGTTACATTGATTCAAGCATTGTTCTAGCATTTCAGGTTCCAAATCGTTTCCGTATATGTAAGTCAAAGGTCGTCAATGAATTACCATCATTTAATTTGGAAGCAAAAATTGTTAATATGAAAATCTTTGAAAAGAAAATTCTATGGGAAAGAAAAATATATTCATCGATTTTCTAAAACTTCTTTGATTTAACACAATGACAATAATGGTAATATTCCATAAAAGAAAATTTATAAGACTATTTTTCGTTACACAAAGAAATAAGGAAAAAAATAGAAAATCCTTCGAATATCGTTGAGTTGAGTGCAAAAAAAAAAAAAAACCCCCTAAAGAACAAGGCAGATTAGTTTTTAAGAAGCCGATGAAAGTTTTTGTTAACTTGTAAATTATTTGAAGTTCCTTTTTTACATTTTCATTTGTAATAAAAAAAACACATTATGTTTTCCGATAGCATCATCATTTTGGGGAAAATGTATTTTAAATAATCGTGATTTGGTGATTACTCTCATAAATTTAATCCTATATACATATCTTCAATCAAAAAAAAAATCACTTTTATAACACTCCGATGGGGTGGTTTGTTTTCATTAAACTTCGTTTATTTCAATGTTCATCTGTTATCTGATGAACATTTTGTAATTTTCGAAGCATACTTAAATGTCTCGCGTTCATCTTCTTGGTTTAAACAAGAAGTAGAACATGTCATCTGAATCAACACATAAGGTCATATGTTTTGTTTTTACATTTGCATTAAATTTGTAATAATAATTTATGAATAAATCTTGAACTTAAATTATTACCTTGATAATCGATTATTCTGAAGATCAATCATTTATAATTTCGTAAATAGTTTTTGAAGAGCACTAAGTAAAGTGATACCGCAATAATTTTGTGGATCAGATTTGTCTCTTTTCTTATATAATATATTGATATTGTGTTGTACATTTGCTCTTAGTAAACAATTTAGGAAACCAGATTTTATCCATCGTATTTCAGACATTCATTCGAAATATCGTTATATAGTTTCTATTCTCTAATATCTTGTGTACGTTGCCATAAAATGAGTAATCCATCCAGAAGATATTAATGAAGTATATTAATTAAGTATTCCTGAAAAAATTCCATATGTTTTTCTGTCCACTATAAAAATATAAAAAATATATGATTCCATTTCCTTACCGAATTTGTTCCAGAACTCTCTTTTAAATTGGTAAACTTAACTATAATTTATCCATTATTTGTTATTGTATTTGGCATGTATGAGTATGTTAATTTTCCTACTCCAAACAATTTTATTTATTCCAAACCATTTCATATTTCTTTTTTTTTTCATAGTTAAAGTTCTATTCAATTTTATAAAAATGGTAAAGAATTTTGGGCACTAGACAGCGTGGTAAAATTAATTAGAAAACCAGTTCGGATTCGTCAAAGGCAGATCAACAACGTATAATGATTGAAAAATACAGAGATAATAAGAAAGATCTCCACATGAAATTTATACATCTTTAGAAGTTATGATGAAGAAGGAATTAATTTATAACACATTTGTGTATCCAAAGTTTATTCATTGATTGTTAACTGAAATATTTTGGTCGACTTGTACTTCAAATAATTTTTTGCGCATTATACTAAAAACTAAATGTTCTAATTGGAAATTTTACACAAATTTTTAAATTAGTTTTTTTTATTCAAACAAATGGTAGATATAATAAAATTCGTAAACATTTTAAATATTAAATAATAAATATTAAATAATAAAAATATTAAATCTAAATATTATTATTAGCATTTAAAGAAATTACACTAAGAAATGACTGTTATTTTATTTAACTTGAAATATCTTCTTAATTTTTTCTCGTTATTTTCCTTTTAGTCATATTTATTTAAATTATATCAATATTTACTTGTATATAACATAATATACGTTTCAATTTACTACAAATAATAGAAACGACAAACGTGTACCCGTGGTGTACAGATAAGGAAAGGAAAATGTATATACTCGCATATATATTATCCTTACGCATTGCCATTGTTGAATATTATTAAAACCAAAAGCGATTTTTCATAGAGCCTATTTTAACTTATATTTACCTATGTAATTCTTATGAATAATAGCTTTAACATTTAATGTTGGCATGTTATTATTTAACATTCTTTAAATAACAAAATAATAATATTTAATTAAGGAGGAAAAGGAGATGGATGAGGGATGAACAGCTTTAAATTTAATTATTAAATATTTAATTAATTCTAATGGCATTTTGATGTGTTTCTTATTTCGTTTTGTTAGCTAAAAAAAAAAAAAATTCGGGTCTTACTGGTTAATATAATTATTTCATTTCCAGGACGATGTTTCGATAAGAAAAGTAAATTCGTACTTTCTAAAGTAAAATTGTCACTTTAAGAAAAAAGGATTTCTTCAGTTTCTCATCACATCTCAAAAATCTTATTATATTAAGCTTAGAAGCTGTTAGCTTCCCTAATCTTATGAAATATATTTATGTTATGTACATATGAATAGAAGAAGGGTATATGTATGTATAAATACTTATGTATAGGATTATATATACATGGTACACATCTGTTTGCTAAAACATCTTTAGATTTAATATATTT
>JANSTX010024270.1:5271-15408 GCA_027564355.1 Penthetria funebris | reverse complement strand
GCAAATATTATATATATATATATATATATATATATATATATATATACATATGTTTACCGAGTTTAATTTGATATAATACATGTGATATGAGAGATAATAAAATGAGCAATATTTATTTGGGGTGCTGATATTATTTGCAATTTAATGCATTTATTATCATTTACTTAATGCACGTTGCATAGTTTTATATTAAGTTTTTCATTGAATTTTGATTTATGGATACATCCACCGTTTATATATGAATCTATGAGTAGGTTATATTACAAATAACCGTCTTTCGAATTTCAATTACAGTATCCTGGACAAAAAACATATATATGAACCTGTATCTCTTATTATTGCCGACAATCACTTTAGGCAATATCATGTTGAAGAGTACCAACGTAATTTATAGTGACTATGACAACTCATCAAATTAAATCCATTACATACTTTTGTAGTTGCATAACTTAAAGTCAAAGAAGACGACCGAATACCAAATGAATCAATTTCTCTAATACTTTATTAAGCCTATATATGGAATTGCAATGCAAAAGAATCTAGAAAGATATTCTTTTCATGTTCCTAACAATTATTACTTAATTACATCTAATTGATTCATCCGTATAAGTACAAGGGAAACTCTATTTAACCAAAATGTAAACCAAAATACAAAGAGGATATATATTGTCAAAGGATTGTATTATTATTAGAAAAAAGAATAGATAGAAATCCTACGAAATTAATTGAAAAACATTTTCAATGTATACAAAAAACATAGTAGACATTTATTTCATTTTCTCTATACTCTAGAATTTAAGGTATTCCATCTTCTATGGCAATATTAATGAGATTTATTGACACGCAATTTTCTTAGAAGACTTATAAGTATAAGTCTACATTATTCTGATTGCTTTGAATATTCCGACCAAATATACGTAGTTATATACATAGTAATTATTTATATAGAAATAAAATATGTAAGTCAGAATATTTTACATTGGTTAACATTGGTAGATGGCAAATCGACAAGTGACAACCATCATATGGTGCTGTTTGATAATCTAATGAACTTCGATCACCATCATCATAATATAGAGACCGGATCGTGTCCACCAGATGATATTATATAGTCAAAGACCTGTGTTTTTCTAACAATTTAGTTTTGAGCTGCGGATGTCCAACTTTTTCGCCAACTCTTAGGAGGCCTTTCTATAGGCTATGTTCGACCTGGGTGTTATTTCATTGCAATATTTGCGATACTATTATCTTTCAACATAGTATTTTCAATTATGCCGTCTGGTTCTTGCCCATAATACTATTGTATGTCTTCAATTTGACATTCATTTCGGATATCATCACTTCTGATTCCATCTGTGAGTGAATAACCGGTGATTGTACGTAAGATTTTCATTTATGGTGTTCTCACTTCACGTGTGAGCATAGAACGTCAACGAATAATCGCCATTTTTCACGTTCTCTGGCCAACTCCTTCACTTCAGTTCATCCCCTTCCACCTACTTAATGACGGTTCTTCGCCACGTTGTTTTTGAACGACTGGGTTTCCTAATACCCTGCGTTCCCAAGTCAAGTACGTATTTTGCAATATCACCGATCGATCGCTTTAATGCTGATCTAATTCCACTTTTTTCGGGTGACAATTTTGTTCATCGCCTACAGATCTGACAGTTTCCACAAATTCCATTTGATATTGTATTTAATCAGAAATTTTTTAGTATACGAATGAGGCACCTATAGACGAAAACTTGACCAATTTTCATTAGTTTCATTGTAAAAAATCTGTAATGAACCATACTTGTGCCTATGTGTGTTTTTGTCGCATACCATAATTTATAGAATTTATTCATGCTATAATCAATATATTAATTTTGTATCAGTTTTTAATTCGTTTCTGGCTGCTGAAGCATTGGCAATACAATCAGTTTTTTTTTCTATGTATATATACTTTTGTATTAAATTAATAAAATAATAAATTATAAGGACAAAGTTATAGAATTTTATTCATGGTCCTTCGAGCCGGATATGAACCAGCGACCTATGGATATAATCATTATGCAACTACACTTGAAGGTAGTTTACCTACTTTTGAGTTTCTGGTCACTTTCATTACAAAACGCTGTCGTGCTACAGAGGCCTTGCCACCGCAATTTATGCCTATGCCACCAGATAATTCAAGATCAAAACATACAGTTAATTCCACTAAAGGAACTTCAAGGCAAGAACGCACTATTTGTGTGGCCACTGCACACAACTGTTCAATATGTCAAAAGGCTCATAGGCTCTATAAATGCTACAAATTCAGAGCAATGCCTCATGCAGAAAAACTGCAATTCGTGTTGGGTAAAAAGTTATGCATTCAATGTTTAGGTGAACACAAAAAAGACGAATGTAAATATCATGCTTGTTATATTTGTAAAGAGCCTCACTACCAACTACTACATAAACGCGATTCAACTTCGTTTGGGTCCGTTGGGCCACAACAGGCCAGCGCTTCTATTATGGCAGCAAACCTAGTCAATACTAGCGAGAAAACGGTATCACTTCCTTTGAAACATTAATTTTTAAACCAAATTGTGATCAGTATTTCACAAGTCGTTCAAATTGTCACTTTAATCTGCGACTATGTTTGCGAGAGCAAGCAAATATCATCAACGAAATCAAGATCTTCAAGTCGGCCGGTTATATTCCATCTGATACCATGTGATTCAGAGTTTACTTTGGTTATAATCCAATCATAGACGACAGAACAATAGTGGTGACAGTATACATCCTAGTTTTTCACCCGAATGTACATCAAAAATATCACCAAGTCTTCCACGAAGCAAAACTCTACATTGATTCGTCAAATCGTCTGCGAACAGTTGTCTTACCTCTTCATCACGAAGCTTAGCAACGTTTATACGTCTCGCAATTCTAGGTTGTCTCATTATCTTGCACATTTCCGCAAATAGAACTTCATTATTATTCATATCACCTACTCTGTGTGTATACCCATAACAGACTTTCAGCCCATGTTGTTAGAGATAAACTTTGCATTAGCGTCACCCATGCATATGACAATATTCATTATCTGTTAATCTCAACAAGACACTAAGTAAGTTGACTATAAATAGTCTGCTTATCATCAGACGATGCCTGCTCTGTAGGTGCGTAAATCTTAACTATAGTTACAAATTTAACACTATTACTGAATCTAGCTGTGATTATTCGATCCGATATCGCTTTCCAGCCGACAATACTGCGTTTTGCAGAGACACTTAACAATAAACCGACTCTACTACTGTGATTCATGTGACTGGGTTTTCATGGATATAGTCTTTTTTCCGCTTTCCTGCCATCGAATCTCGTTCAACCCAAGAATATCGAATTTGTATCTCTTCCAATTCTATCGCCAGTTTCGTCGGTTCAAGCATTGCTCTAACGTTCTAGTTTCCAAATCGATCCGAGATCATTTTTTGACGTTTCTAGTGCAATTAAGTATTTCAGCAGTGCGAGCTGAAAACCCACAGTTGCCTAGGTTGGTGGAGTTTCATATTTTTACAGGGATTGGTTAGCTTTTAATGCTCACGAACAAAATAACATTATTTATATTTTATTCGGCTCATAGGATAGAAAATGGTGGTGTACTGATAAGATTTTACTTTTGAGTTTCTGACAGATATTTGACCTCAACTATAACACTGTTGCAATTGTTGTAGAAATATAAACCGTTCTAAGTGTCGGATAACACTTCTAGTAATTTAAATTCAGATGTAGAACTGAACTTAAAGATTCCATTCGGAATTTATATATTTGTTGACATATGTTACTTTCACATTAGTAATTTATTAGTCTCTTAGCGCGCACTATACACCTATATATGTAGTGTAAATGTCGAGATTGGTCACATAAATACTAGATCATATAGATTACTAGTACATGTTCTATTGTAATTATTATAATATAGTAATTTAGCTGAACCAAAACATAATTACAGAGACAAAAAGCTCAGTGCAAATGTTTAATAGATTTAAGTTGCACGTGTCAATTATATAATATTTATGTTATTGATAATATCTATAATGACATGCATATATACATTGTGGCTCACTTATGCAGTTAATATAAACTACCACCTGCAGTTTATGTATTGTATTTGTTTACATTAATGGATGTAAAATGTTAGAAAAATTTTCAATGAAAATTAAGGAAAATGTAAACAATGCAAAATAGTAGTTGTTATGCTATTTTGTGCGGATGGAATGTAACAGAAATCTGAGACTGAAAACTAAAATGTCATAGGAACATACTTATAAATACAAATGTAATAAATCTGAAGAAAGGGTTGCAGACATACGAATATGATATTAAATTACCTTTACCCTAAATATTTCCACGAAAAAAAAAAGTACTGTGTGAATTAATTAACTTTTGATAGAATCAAATTATTTTATCTGTTTATTTTATCGTGAGTAAAAATTGTTAAAAAAAATATATTCGTCATGCACTTTGTTATAGACATTATAAGTTACACGTTTAGAATCTATGAATGAAAATCATGTAATTACAGCCTAATTGGCCACTACAAGCACCACACTTTTAGCTAAAATTCTGTTGTCTCAATTCGAATATTAAACTTAATTTCAGAAATTTTAACTTCAAATGATTGTGCAAAAGATTGCACTGCTGTTCCTATAATATTCATAGGTCATTCTCGATAAACGACGTCGTCAAATGCTTTTCCACAAATTATATTTGGGTCAAATATGGAATTGAATTAAAAAATGATTGACATTTGTAGATAGACAAATGTAGAGATGCTTTTTCAGAATTTGACGATTGTCAAGTGAGATTTTGGCATTTACTGATAGCATATTACATGTACATATTACAAGTAATAATCAAATGTTTACTATTGCAATAACCTACAATAAAGCAGTTGAATCTCATATATTACACATCTAAGGTCAAGAAGAATAATTTGAACTCAATAATAAATAGTGTCAGAATCTAGAAATACTTAACAAACAAATGATAATAGATAAATCAAGGAGTTTAGTATTTTATGATTATAAATTATATTAGTTATATATTAAAGTCATATGCAACGTAATAGCTCGATCAGGGATAAAGACACCTTTTTACAATGAAGAAAATATACAAATTTTTTGACACGACTTAAATGTTTAGAAAGACAGAGATTATTCAAATTGATTCAAATAGAAAAAACTATTGTGAGATTTTTTGACGTAATATTTAACGTGATTCCATTCACAATCATTCACATCATTTCGACCTTTATTCACAAGAAAACATAAGGCATCAACAAACATAAAATAATAATAGTACTCTACATAATCAATTGAGAATTGATTCTTTATGAATTTGATCAAGAAATTCAATATCGTGAGTAAAAAATCTTCTAGAGGAATATAAATATTCCAAATTTACTTATGAAATCTACACAGATAGATACCGCAAATCGAAACGCCAAACAAGAAAAACTGCACAATTTTATTTTTGACATTAATAATATTGTAAAGAAGAAAGAAAATTTAGCGTGATCTAGAAAATTTAGCTTGATATGCAATTCCAAGGTGCTTATCATCAGAGCTATTTGCTATAAATTAAAATATAAAAATACACATGTGTGGTCTTTTGCAGTCTAGTGGAAGCACCATTAAAGCTAAAATAAAATAAAATGTAAGCGTTGGCATATAATGACATCATGTTCCCTAATGGTGGGTAAATGTTGATGAAATAATAGAAAAAGTTTCATTAAATAGTCTAGTACCAGTGAGATCGACCGAAGCGTAGTTGCAAGAAAAATGACAGTGATTCGTTAACGTCCTATGAGTAGTAGCTCAGAATTTCTAACACACGTTCCGTCACTTATTTCTTAATTAAACATAGTTACAGCGACAGCGCGACAATCATCGAAATTTTTTATTAATCTTTCTAAAATGTATGGAGCAAAAACTGATGATACAATGGCTTCTGTTTTAGTTCGAGCACAATGGTAATTAGAAATACCAAAACAATTTTGTATTATTCGATTTGTGCAATCAATCATTCGAATGAAAGCTGAATTTTTTTTTTGAACCATATGACATTTCAATTTGTTTCTTCGCTGGCAGCAGCTAACAGATCAGAATCAGTGGGTTCAACATTTTTTAAAAAATCGTCAATAATTTACTTGAACTGACACTATTCACAACTTCTTTATGTTAGGACGTTTTTAAATATTTTCATATGGAATTATCAGATATGACGAGTTTTTCAATATCAAATGTGTGATCAATACCAAACACTTCACTTTATATTTGGTTTTTAATGTACCTGTGAAAACCCATTTTCTTTTCGACATGCTGCTGTATATTTTTTTTTTACAATTTGTCAGTGTTACTGTTGTGCGTAAAAATACTACCTATTTTATTGATACAAGGCACTGTTGCGAGTGATATTTCCTGATAAAAGCGGCGCGTAATTTGAAAAAAAAGAAAAATATACAAATAAATGGTAAATTGTAAATTTATAAAAATAAATGTAGAAATAATAGAAAAAATCGTTTCAATCAGTGCAAGTTTAGTTAAAATATCTATAACTTTTAATTTTTTTTTTTTTAGTTCCGCTTTGCCTTAATTGTTAGGCGAGATAAATTCCTAAAAATCTGGAACGGTCAAATCAGGACGGTTGATCACCCTAATGTAACATCAAATTTTAAGCAAATGGCAAATATAGGATAAATTATAATTATTTGTATTTCTGTAGAGTGGTGCATAAATCCTCAACTACGTCTATGTTTATAATAATTATAAGTTAGACAATTTGAAATCGTTTTTGCATACTAATTAGATCCGCACAAACTATAAGTCATCATTTACACGATCCAAAGTTTAACGAAATGAAATCGAATTGGATGAAAATCAGATGAAATTGGGTCACGTAAATGGGTTCGATGTCAAATAGTTTTATGAATTTTGTTTTTTTTTTTTTGAATAGAACGAGAATGTACTTAACGTAAGCACTGTAACTGTTACAAATTTTAAATAATTTAAAATTCAAATCAAACTAAACTTATAGTATGTTTGAAATGATCGATGAGAATTGATTTCGATATATTCTGGACAACTTAATCATTATCGATATCACTGATACTTCAGTCGGCTGAATGAAATTTACTCTTTTACTGTGCTTTTAAACGATGTGTGATATCATGTTATCATATGAAAAATAAATTTGTGCTAAATTAGCCAGATGTTAATAGTCGCTAACTCCAGTTGAAGGCGATCATTAATTAAAAAACTGAATCTCATATTGAAGAACAGCTTCAAATATTTAACTCATATATTTATAAATAACTTTTAAAGACATATTAAGATGAAAATGCAGATTAGGTACAATGACTGGATTATACATAAGATTAAAATATGTAAAACACATAATGACACACGGATATTTGCATATGTTTATTAGTTACAGAATTGTTTGTAAGTTTACATAAATGCATATAATAAATGATGAATATAATATAGAAAAAACGTCTAAAAAAAAAGTCTTAAAAAAAAAATATTGAGCATTGATATTTAAAATATCATTTTAATGAGACCAAATATTTTTAAAGTGAAAATAAATTTAAAAACAAAAAAAAATGTTATAAATTTGCATGAAACAACATATTGACAAGATTTTTTTTTAGTTTTTTTATAATATTTTTTTTTTTTTGTTCCAAAGATATTATGCGATGTCACAGCTTTATAATAATTTTAAATGCATTTTTAAGTAGCTTTCTCAAAAATTTAATGACATTCCATTATTATCCGATTCTTCGAAATTAAAAATACCGAAAAACAGTTGTGAATATTTAAATATCGCAAATTTTACGCATTTGTATATTCGTTAGAGTCTCTTTTATGATCCTCATCTGTCTGCAGAAACACCATGAATTTGAATGAACAAATTTTAATTTCTTTATAACAATTATATTTTTAACTTTAATATTTTTCTGTCTTAAAAATTGCAATGTTATGCAAAAATAATAATAACTTCATTTTCTATATATAGACAGGTATAGATATAGTCAGACACGATGTTCAATATTTAACTTTGTTGATAGTACCTATAGCGGAAATTATTCTGCCATCTGCCTATATGTTATGCCAATATATTAATGCGATATATTCATGGAACGGAAGCAACAATGAAGGTTAAACTAAAATGATAGTTCCGGAATATAATCAATGTTTCTTTTCTTTTTTTTTTTACTATACTAAACAATTTTTTGTGTCAGGAACTACATTCTATTTGGTATGGTATTTATTTGATTGGATATCCAGTTAGTTCTATATCTTATATGAGTATAAATATAATGTAGGTCTATAGATTTATATGTATATATATATTATTTCCTGTATATTAGCTCATATAGATATGTATCTGCTAGAGGTAATATATTGATCTAAATTTCATAATACTTATGAGAATCACAAGCATAGACAATGAGTATTCTTGTACTACATAAGTCACTAGGTCTACTATATAGACATTATACATCACAATACTAATTTATGTGTCTATATATAACGTAACAATATCAAGAAATTAGCAATTGATTTTAATTAATATAACATAGTTTGAGGAAAAAAAAAGGGGTTGAGATGTTATTTCAATGAAAATATTGACAATATGTAGACACGTGTACATCATCCATCTTCATGTCTTATTCCAAAACTTGATATAATAAATAAAGGGAGAAGTTTTACAATATAGGTATATAATTTATATTAAATTCAACTTGGGAATTTCATAAGTTATCGGAAACTATACTGAAGTACTATATGTACGTTCTATTGCATAAATAATTTTTTTTTAAATCAAAATGTGTCTATCTTATATCTAACTCTCTTTCATCTTTACTCTAATAATAACACTAATATTATTATTTAGAAATATGTTGATACATCTATGATCCTCAGAATAGTATCTATACATTCGAAATAGGGGATATTGTATTAGAGTCGATAATTGTTTCAATTTTTATATATTATCTAAGAATTCTACATACTTATGACTAATGTAAAGTGAAGAAATATAAACCAACGATTCTTTGCGAACAGTATATAGTATAGTTTATTATTAGTGTCTATTGAATGTTGATATTTTTGCATAGTCCTATATACTCTACCGTAACCCGGACACGTTAAAGATTTTCTACCGTGAGTGCCGTAAGTCAATTTCTGGCACCTTGGAATTTCTAATTAGATTATTTTCTATCTCCCATTTTTGAACATTTGAACAACCAAGGCGGTTTATTGTTGGCTCTGTGGGTCTAATTTCCACATTAAATTATATATACATAGAGTTAAAATATGGATAATTATAATTTAAAAAAAAAATCATTGTTCGATTGTATTATTCTATTTAAGATTCCCTAAGTCCTATTTAATACTGCAATAAAAGTATAAAACCATATTTAAATAAAAAAGATATAAGGAATTTAAATCACAATGTTCATTTCGCGCCGTAATATAACGCCAAGATGTCTACGCATTAAATTCCTAAGAGACATAAAATTACAATTGAATTTGAAAAAATTTTATTGCACCCCATTCCACTCCAATAAAATACTCACTGTGTCAAGTAACATGTGTGATAATATGTTATACTTACGCACTTACGCGAGAATGCAGTCTTACCATCGCACGCAAAAGTATAATTTTTTTATTTGACATACACTTAATGTTAGTTGACTGCGCAGCTATTGTTTCAATGTACGAACAAAATATGTATAATAAATGGTGACATTATGTCTAACTTTTTCAAAGACATGAGAGGCAACTTGTCGCCATTATCGGCTTATCTTAGCGATACATACTTAACCCAACATGTATTATTCCCTTGATTATTCCCAAATTATTTATCAATTTGATTTCTAGATTATATATTGGCGCAGTTGTTTATGAGCTAGTTTCAATTCATTACTCAAAAGTGACTGACTGATTTTGTAATAACACCGGATCGACATAGTAATGGCACGTCATATAATTACATATGGTACATATTTATGCACTTATTAGTAATGTATGCACTTTCACTAACATATTAAATTCATATTGTAATTATGGTGATATTACGAATAGATAGATTTCGTTTAGATAA
>JANSTX010024259.1:0-15410 GCA_027564355.1 Penthetria funebris | reverse complement strand
TATATATATATATATATATTCTAGTGTGTAAACACTATAAAACTTTATCACTATTTGCTTAAATTTTGATTACAAAATTAGAACTAAAAAATTGTCTTGTATTATGGGGTAGAACTCGTATATTATAGTTTTATATAATATTATAAGTTTGGTTTTTTTCTTTATCATAAACAGTGTTGTCTTTATACTCGTATTTACAAAGGCATAAGTAATTTTTAATTAATGTTTAATGGTTTTGACTGTCAGAATGTTAAATCAACAACACCAAAAAAGAAAAAGAAAAAAAAAAATTAAGAAAAAAACACTGAATTTTATTATACAGCTGACTGAATTTTGGTACTAAACTCCTCTTTTTTTTTCTCTTCTGGTTTATATATCACTATGTTTATTTTTTTGTTTAGACCTTGGTAAATATTATATATATATAATTGTATGTTACCGTCATTTATATGTAATTCCATTTTGTATATTCACTTTAGATACACAGAGTAGTGTATTTTTAACATAATTTCGACATAATTTCTTTCAGTGTATGACAAACTTTAAAATAACATACCATGAATACAAGATAAATGATCTTCGCCAATTCATTGATCAATTCCGGAAATCATCAATTGAAAAATGGTAAAATGACGATGATTATGATCAGTGAAATGGTGACGGAGATCGACGTGGAAAGACTTGCTATTCTTCAATAATAATATTTTCTAATCTAACTGTATAGAGTTCCTACTTTTTTGATGGCTGTCGATTGTTCATCAATAACAGAATCGCATCATTTGACCATATATGTAGATGTTGATATTAACGCATTTGTTGTCCTTTTACTATCCAATCGAACCTATCCATTATTTTTCGCTCATCCTGAATATGAATGATTATGTTGCCAGAAGCGCTTTTCTATAATACTCCTCATACTACTGCTTAAAATATTGTTATCAGCGTCACAAAAGATTCCTTAAATTAGTATATATGTTTTCTATTCTTTCATAATCTCATTCACTTCCATCATATGGATTTTGGTATATCTTGCAAGTAAATTTAATATATGTATATATGTTATTTTAAGAGGTAAAAGAGATACGTCTACAACTGGTTTGTACATTTTTTTTATTATAATGTCTTTTTTTTTTGTTTAGTTTTATAAACAAAAGTCGTAATTTATAATAATTAAAACTAATTTTAATCTTAAGAAATCCAACGATGAATTATGAAAACATAAAACAATAAATGTGATACTGAGCGAAGATTATTAACGAATAATATATAGGCGCGTACAAAAATGAATGAGAATGTTAGGCCCATTTTTTATCTAGTTGTAAGTATGCTAGATACAGTAACTTTAATGTACAATCACAAACTATCCATAATTGTTTTTCTGTGGATTGTAAAAAGACGTTCGATACTATAATTTACCAACTAAATCGCTTTCACACTCATTTAACAACAATTTTCACTAAATAACAGAATATTCAGGATTATTGTGGAGAATTTGCTTATCTGATTCGTTATCTATTTCAGTCGCCATAATACAGGAATCAGTACAACGATTTTTTAACTCTGTTGCTTTAACCATTGTTGGTTTATAACTCATAGAAGCACAGAACAAAAATTTTATTACGCTAACGATATGCTGATTCTTGCGTCACACCTCTGGCCACACATTGGAATTGCAATTCTGGAGAAAAAACAAAATGAAATACTCAAAATAATATTTCTATAAATGGGCAATTGACATAATCACACTAAACAGCCTAAAATATGTCTCTCCCTTAGACTAAATAGCACGCTTTTCTAAGTGCAGACAGCACTTAGTAGACAGAACAAAAAAAAAAGTTTATGATTGTTTGCATATGTCTTCAATTCTTAAAAAATTCTCCAAACTTCTCAAAGTTATCAGAATCATTATTCATTCGCTGTTTGGTCCCTCAATATCCTACCATTAAATGAAAAAAAATTAAGAATATTGGAACATAACATTTTTCGCCTCATTACTTTAGTACCCAGCGGTAGATTTTGATCAAGAAAAAAAAAAATCAATATCTATGGGTATACATTTTTCTTTGATCACAGCCGGATTTTGCTAATCAATGTGCTGAAGAAGTATATAATGAATTCTGTTGACACAATTTAAGACGAAAATGATACTGAAATTAAAGCGATTAACGAGATATAGTTTGTAGGTCTGCCTTAAGATTAATGTTTAAAAAACAATACAATTGAGTATTTGTTCATCTGAAGTTGATTATACAAAATAATAGACGGTATTTAGAAACCTTCCAATATTTTTTTTTGTCAAGACATGTTTGATCACACATACAAAAATTCAAAAGTTGTTCAGAATGCTAAATTTATTAATGCTAAATTTCACGATGTCTAAAATTGCATATTTTTAAATTAAGTTAATTATTGCATGGATTGGTGAAATTTGTAATGCGACAAGTATTAATTATCATGTGTCATAAATATAAAGTTTCGTCAATTGGTGGCTTGTACGTGAATAATCTTTTGGTCAAATATGGTATAGTATATTATAATTTGTGAAGATCATCGAATCTTGAGATTATGGACATAATTATTAGATAAATAATATGGACATGATTTAATGATACACTGAGGCGTCCGGTTAAATATTCCAATACTTACACTTTTGAGTAAGATCTGCTGGATAACAATGAATTTTCTTGATTTGAGTTTGCCGCAAAGACTTAATAAATACATAAATAAGTAGTGATTTCTAATAAGTTAGTTGTACTGTGCCATTTAGTCTATCCATTCTGAGCATACATATTATGCACTTTCCAAAATAACAATTCTACACATTTAATTTCACGTATTCATGTATATTCTCCAGACCCATTTATTAATTTTGTCATACTCATTTTGTACATATTATTATTATGCATATTTTCTATATAAATTAAAAAATATTTATTTTTAAAGAAATAATCAAAGTAATAAATAAATACAACGTAAAACTTGATTTGAAATTAATTCAAAATTACAAAATCATATTTTTTTCAAATTCAGGTTGATTTGTAACGTCAGTTGTATTTTATTTGTAATTTTGTTGCTAATAAAATGTTTATGATATTTCTAGTCATTTATTCGTATAGGTTGTATACTATGGAAATTTATGTAAATAAAATAGGAATTTTCATGTTGTATTGTACGATAAAAAAATTGACGAGTGTAAAAAGATATATAATTTAAGATTTCATTTAATAAATTAACAAGTCTGTAGATGATGATGATGATGGGTATGCCAACATATTATCTGTCACCCAGAAGAAATGAGGATGACGCAAAACGAGATTGAATACATTATTTTTTAAATGTAAAATCACACAATTTTCATGTCTTTCTGCAATTTTCTTTGTTTGAATTTATTTACTAAAGTAACCTATAACCATACCCATACCCCGTGTACATGATTATTAAATACTTGTATATATTCTTCATATAAATAAGTTTTAATTTGAAGAGAAATTTTCTACATGGAAATGCGTTTATCTTACATTATTATTAATAACTTTAATTATAATTTGATTTTTAGGTCATTTATAGAATATATTATAATGCAAAAGATCACGTAAATTTGTTTTCTATATACATTTATATATCACTTATATATACTAAATATCATGACATCTTAAATTAACGCAATTTCACACAGTTATTCATTTGCGTGGCTTAATTTCAAGTCATTTCGAAAGCTAGAAAAATGAACAATAATTTGGTAAAGTATTGATTATCTACAGAAAATTTGGTTAATAGTGTTCTGTAAAATTATGAAGAACCTTTGTTATACTAGTTCAACCAATAGACTTGCACTACTCTCTCTGAATAATCGAATCTAAGGTTATTCAATTGTCCAAAATTGTCTTTCAAGTTAGTTTAGCTATATTTGAATTGGAGTAATCTGAAGAATTTTGAACTATTAATATGTCAAAAAGTCTTTTAAGGGTATTATACCAATTTAGCCATTGTGTAGCCAAGATAATTATTTGATTTGCCTAGATATTATTTAGATATGTCATTTTCGTGATATATACATGTTCTCGCAAAAAGATCTTATATCCGATCAACATTATGATAAAAACATTTAATTTAATATCAACTTGCATCAATAATTTAAATGTACGATTATAATTAAATTTGTTTATGTTTCCCTGATTCCAATAGCATATATTTATGCCTTCTATAAGAAAGATCACACTGTAAATTTATATTGATTTCAATACTTAATTTAAGATTATCCTAGGAGCTGTTTTTAGCCGATTTTTCATTCTAATAAGGTATATGAAACACGCACTGCATATCTTGATTACCCTATCAATTTCACTATGCCATCAAAGCGAAAATATTTTTTATACTTTTAGTTCTAAATAATTAGGATTAATTTACTATTCTTACATTTTCTATATCCTGGGGCATATGATGTATATTTGCGTACTAAATTTTCATTTTGTTGTAGAAATAAATGTAGCGACTTGGTCAGATTAAATATTGATCATTACGGAATTCACGTGATAAATAAGTTATGTATGTTAAGTCTGTTATTAGATTGATTTTTGATAATAATTAAGAAATCTGCTAAACGATGGCATAAAATTTGGGTGTCCGCTTCTCAAGACTAGGATAATCTTTAGAGAATACAGTTTTAGGGTATAATGTACGAAAAAAAGAAAAACAAAAAGAAAACTTTTGTCCTATCTCTCAGATTATCAGACTAGCAGATATCATATTGGTCAATTCTTTCGATAGATTTTTTTTTTGCATTTGATAAGCTGTTGGAAGCTTTTCTAATTGCAGACTTTAACTGTATCTAAGCCGATCTCTTTCACTTTTTTTGAATTTGTGTGATTGCTGTAATTTATTATTTTTCTGTAAGTTATGATTTAATCTCAGTTGGATTTCAACTATATTACAACCATATATGTGTTAGGTTTAGCCGTTTTGAATTTGATGACAAAAAAAAAACCATTAATCTTATATTCCTTGCCTACTGTTTTCTTATTATCGTCATAGCCGTCGTGTAGTGTAGAAAATTTCATAATTGTCTTTTCAAGTTTATACCGCTGTTTTCTCATAGTGACCGCATTTTAACTGTCTGGTATATCATTTAGTAATCTATTTTGACTGAAACGCTTTCATTTTGATAGTTATTTTGAAGAGTCTATAATACAATAGCTCTACAAATAATTGCGTATCTAAATGAATACTCTGTCTATAAGTAGTCAAATATTATTTTAATTATAAAACCAAAGTCAGTGAATTATTATCTGAAAGTATTTAGTATTTCTAGTGAGCACAATTTACTTCCGGCGATCATTTTTTCGTCACGCACCAATTAATTCTAGTTTTATTAAATGTTCAACTGCTACCTATGAGAATTATTGTACTTTTGGATTGATTAGTCGAAATTATCTATGGATTAATTGTGATGTTTATTGAGTTTTTTTTTTTTTTTTTCTTAATTTCTAAAATAAAATATAATCATTATATGACCTAATGATCACCTGATGGTATACATATAAATGTGTATTTAATCAATATTCGTTTGCTGGTTATCACTAGTATATAACACCCTATGATCTATTTTCTTTGAGGTAGTATTCGAGAATTTATATACTAAGCAAGCAGTCATAATATTATTGACTGATAAGTTTAGGAGTCTAATTGTTTTTTTTTTTTTAAAATAAGGAAGTGCTGTAATAACAAATTCGTAGTATGCCTAAAACTTCTATTTATCTCTGATTTGTTTCGCATATAAAAGGTAAATCAAAAATAGATTATTTAAAGATAGAAAGCTAAAATTTTGTGATAGCATTTTTTTGTTTTTAAAGTAGAAACATATAATTTATTATATACTAGTAAATAAAAATACATTAGTTGTTTGATATTATGTTTAAGCTTCATATGATACATTCTTAAATTTGCTTATATAATTCAGATAAATATTTAAAAATATGGCTAGTAAACCTGATTTACATAATAACAATAATAATAATAATAATGTATTATAATTACACTTACTAAATCTCATCTTATACATATACTTACTTGCATTCACTATACACGTTTGAAACATGGGCATTGTATAATTATGTTATGTAAACATTGGCTTTTACATTGTTTTTATTTTAATTAAATTTAATTCAATTCGTATACTACTTTACATGTTATGTGTAAACGTACAATTATTGTTGTTATAGATTTTTCCTGGACAAAAATATTGTTATTAGATAATGTTCATCACCATCTGAAGCTTCACTTCATACGATAGCGTATGGCATTATTGAACAAACGCCATTGTTCAGGATATCTATATACCTTCACTTCATTCCCAAAATTATATCATTCTCAGTGTCTTTGATCGATCTAATTATATTTGCTTTGCTTTATAATAATTTCCATTCGGTTATGGGTTCTTATCACTTTGTGTTAAATTTTTTTTTTTAATATACGTCTGAGGCACCTATATATTGACTTGAATTTGTGATACGTGTTATTTTTCACATTCCAAGTTTCGCAGCCATACAATAGTATCGATAAATAAAATTTGCGCAACTTTAGATTTTTTAAAATTTGTGACGACCGTTCAGCTTCTATTCAGCATACCAAACAGCTTTTTGTATACTAAACCTTACATTTGTTTCTACACCATCATTAATTGTTAAAAAAAACTTCTCAAATACTGGAAGTGCTCTACTTCATCTATTACCTCACCGCTGATTGCATTTACCAATTTTTCATAGCAATTTTCATTAGTTTCATCTTTGAAACATTAATTTTTAGACCGACTTGTGAGCTGTATTTCACAAGTCAATCCAATTTCACTGTAATGTCTGTCCGACTCAGTTTGCGAAAGCAAGCAAATGTCGTCGGCGAAGTCAAGATCTTCAAGTCAACTATGGTTAGACCTCATCTGATACCATGCGGTTCAGAGTATACTTTGGTCATAAGACAATCCACGACAAACAGGAACAATAGCGGTGATTGTATACAGCCCTGTTTTACACCCGAATGTACATTAAAAATTACAACATTATTGACATAATATTAAATTCTAGTTACCCAGCGAGACTAATATATCGTCATTGAAATTCTACATATATTTGTCGACTACCTAATCCACAATTATATTTAACTAAAGGTACATGATGTTATTTCATGATTTTGATGCAATAGATTTATTATTTATATTTGAACTTGATGATTCAAATTTAATGGATAGTTAACATTCGTTGTTGTTCCCTCATTCCCAAAGAAATATAACCAGTGACGCATAGTAGAAATTAGTATTAGGGTGAGTTTCTTTTTTCATTGATTTCGTTTTTTTTTATTCTTTTATGAATCATCATAGGTTTTGTACAATAGTTTTTAAAATTGTCTCTCTTTGTTACGGGTACTATATATGTATTAGAATAAGTATGTGCAAGATTAACTATGCAATAATGCATTTTACAGTTTCAATAAAGTAATTTGAACTGTCCGTATATGTAAACATTAAGCAGCTGATCAATTTTACAATTTTTTTAAATCCCTAAACTTAAAGCATACTAAACAGCTGACTAATTTTTTATATAATATAGGGAGGGAAACATGATCGACACAACATTATGATATTCTTTTCAAGCCCCTTATAGATATTGTATTGACTATGTATCATCTACAAATCATTCGTAGCAATTCTCTACAGTCAATCTGTTAGGAATTTATACTTATAATTTATAATTAATATTGTCTCCTTAGTATGCAAGAACCTATGTCCTATTGACATTGATGTATCCCACTATCTTAGCTGTCCCACTATCTTAGCTGTGTACGAACTATGTCATATGAAAAGTTTGTCGATCAGTTTGACTATGGCCATTAATGTGTCAATGATTTGTAATAGAAGCAGATCTCATTGATCAAATTAATACACTTGATTTTAGCATTAGCCGCCGCTATACTGATTATAGTGGAATACGAACAATTTTGACTCTAATTGAAATCGGTTGTGTAAAATCTATTGAATACATTTTGTCCCCAATGTGATTTGGGTATTCGTCATGATACTCTAAAGATGCTACACTAACGAATTAATAATTGTATCATTGATTTAATTACTATTTAAAAGTCAATATGTCAATATGTTTTATTGTGCTTGTATACTTAGAACATATATTTAAATATTTTAAAATTGGAATTACTTCACATAATTCGCTTTGGCTTGAATGATGGCCATATATACACCATTAACGAAACAAAATTACAAATATATATTTTATAATAAACATAAACTTGTATTTATGCATAACATTTTCGAAATACTTTATTGTCAATGTCAATTGACGTAAAAATTTACTAATACATTTTAACATTTTTTTATTTTTTTTTTTCTCTTTACATTTTGCATAAATTATTTTTGAAAACATTTCATCTACGCATTTGCGTTTTTACTTTTAAATCTTATTTGAAAAAAAATAATAATAAAAAACACACACAAAACAGCTGGTTTATATATTCAGATTTAAGATTTAAGTCGTGATTTTTCTCAATTAGGCTGATATTACAAAAAAATTATTCTTTATAATATGTTTTAACAAAAACAAACTTATTTCATTTATCATTTGTTATAAATAAAATGTAGAATGCGATAAGTTCATTAGTTGTCTTAAAATTGAACGCATCCGACTCGATTCTACGCCATTTTAAATAATGTTAACATAAAGCAGGCATTATTTCAGAATTTATAGTTTTACAATTTTTTTTTTTTTCTTTAATTTCACTATTGCTGTTATAATAATTACTATTTATAATATAGAATCATCTCATTTTGAAATCGTTTTTAATGTCCGGTCACTATGCATAAAATTAACCGATCCAATAATAGACACATAACTTCAGATCCACCAATTGTCAATAAACGGCCGTTGTCTGTTTTAAAAGATGTGGCAAATCAAATTGCTGTTAAAACAAATATAGTTTTGCTGAAGGTCTACCAAAAAAGTTTACCCCCTCGGGTCGGTAAACGGGACATTTGCAGAAAAAATCCTAATAGAGTTTTTGTCATGGACGACACCCCCTATCGAACATATATAGTCACTACACTTGGGGTCGAGGAGTGGTGATTCTGCATTTCAACTTTATTTCCAACTAAGTTCACTAAATTTCCATCGTTTTTATTCATCTTTTATTGTACACTTATCACATGTTCATTATATTGATATTTTTAAGACTAACTAACATAGCACATGGCTACCTTAAGTTTATTGCTCTTGTTAGATTGTAATTACATTTGCTTATAAACTTAATTGTGATTATTAAAATGACCCTGATTTTAAATAAACATATACAGAAGAAACGATGTCATCGACGTTGAAACAAATATAAATTAAATATTAATTTAATATTATAGGTGGGTGTTTGTTACGTTGTACAATTAAATTGGCAAATGTTTTGTTTGTGTTTTTTTCTTATTTATTTTTTTTAACTTGTTAAAGTTGTTATACAACAAACAGTACGAAAAAAAAACCAAAACAAATAAATTTTGTTACCCGATGGTCGCTTAAATATTTGCTTTTAGCAAAATCAAAGCTAATTTTTCATTTTATATTATATATTTTGTTACACAACAATATATGATTTGTGCAAATTCTATTAACTTGTACGTATTCCTCTATTTTAAATAAACACTAATAATAATAATAATACATACCGCCGTGTCATACATTTACCATTGTTATGATAATTTATTATATATAAAGTACTCTAACATATGATAGGGTCAGTCAGTCAATATAAGTATGTTCTTGTAGTTCAAGTGATAGCACACTCAAAGCCACTCATAAATTCAGTATTATACTTATTATATTATGTGACATCTGACACACCTATCTTATATATTATACATGAAATATTTTCTATAAATTATGCTCCGGCCCCGGTACTAGCATACGTAAATATATAGACACCAGACACCACAATTAAATTAAAAATTGCACGGAAAAGGTGAGTCAATCAAGTATATGAACCTTTTCTTCTGATTAACAAACAAGTAAAAAAAATAAAAAATTGACAATTCAAAATAAGAAAACAACAACATTGCCAATCAATTTCAATTTAATCAGCGAAACAGAACTAAATAAAATTAAATGTTTCAATGTAAAAATTAAAGAAAAAAATATCAACATTTATATATAAATTTATTACTTAAGTCAAATGGTAGACGTGACGGCGTCATTATTTATTTACGATAGAATATTATACTGAATATGACGTTGATGCAGTATGATTATATATATATATATACATATAAATATGTAAATGCAATAGTCATCGCTTGCACTCAACATAGTTGCATTTTAATTATTAGAAAAATAGTAGTTAGATATTAACTTTGTAGATAGCAACTTTGTAGATAGTAGGGCGATTGACTATTATAAGTGCGGAATATTATGTAGATAAATTCTAATTAATGCAATGCGCTTACAAATTAATTATAAGTAATTGCAATAATGTCTGAGAATTAAATTCCACTTTAATGCGTTAGTTCAATACAAACATTTTTAAATTAATAGGTCATTCTCGAAAACAAACAACTACTCAATATCAATTTTAGTATTGTATTTCTTATTTAATTAATTGAAATGCTACTGACGTCAAATGTGATTAAAAATTCTGAGCTATGATGATTTGAGCTATTAGAACTCCATATAGTACTATATACTTAGTCACTGCATCAAATTCATTTTTAAAAAATTTCACTTTGTAATTTTCTTCCATGACTCTTATTTTATTTTACAATCATTCGCATATCAATTATTTGATTACTTAATTACATTTAGTATTTAGTATCAGCTATAAAACATTAGATAAATATGGGTATATTACGAAACTTTAGTTTAATCTGTATTATGAGTATTTATGGTGATTTATCATTAAGAAGATCTATACACCACTTGCTATAGAAAAATGAGACATTTTAAAATCAGTTTCAATTGCCACATAAAACACTTAAATCTAATTACGGCAGGATCACACATAATCTGTCAATTAGTACGGTAAATTAGAGCCTAATTGATTTTATATTATATTGTATTCATTTCGTCACCGTATTTTCTATGTTAGCATAGTAGTTTTCCCATTGGATATTTTTTTTTTATCTTTATAATTAATATTTTTATTTTATTATATATATGTTAAATTAATATTGATGTACATTTTTAAAATTTACAGCGTACAAAATTTAAAAGACACAATTGAACGAGTTCATGGTCTTCCAGCACTAAATCAAGTATTATTGGTTAGTGGAGGAGAAATTTTACAGCCAATGTCCCGTGTTTGTAGCTATTCAGCTGGTACCGATACAAATCCTATTTATATGTTTAGTACATCAGTTATAGAATCAAAAAATACAACACAACCATGGCCAAGTATAGAACCTGGTAAGTTTGATTTACATTTTACTTGTATAAATAATAATAACTTTAAAAGTTATGGAATTCATTATGAGAGGAGGAATTGAAAATTTGGAAAATTACGAGTATTGCTATTCACCATAATATACAAATCACGTTCAATAAATGCGCTTATTAATTTTTTTTCTCGAGATGTCAAAGATTTTCTAAAGATTTTTAGATTAAAATTTTAATATATTTATTTATTTTATTTTTTAGTCGATTGACATTAAAATAATCGTAGTTTCAAAAGTTTCTAAATGTTCAAAATCTGTACTTATATTTTATTTTGAATTGTTTTGAGTTATAGAATTTTAATGATTTATGCGAATATTTCTAAAGATTGCTATAAATAATTCATATTTTGTTCTATTTTTATGAACTCTGACGGATTTCAATATTTCAGAAAAATACTTAATTCTGCTTAGAACTCTTGTAATTAGAATTTAATTATTTTTTATATCAATATCAGTACCCTACTCAATACCAGTCATTTCAAATTCAACATTCATTCCTTATTGAATTTTATATTAATTTATTCTAACTTTTTATGCGTAACACTTCAAATTATTCTAAATATAATGTACCAATACGACAGTGCAATATTTTTAACTAATAAAATCTACTAAGAAAAAATACATATGAGTATAAATACATTAATTAGTAAATTGACCATGAAATTAAATAACAATGCGAAAAATACATACTCGTAATTGTAATAATTTATGTATCGTTTTG
Source organism: Penthetria funebris (assembly GCA_027564355.1). Classification (NCBI taxonomy): domain Eukaryota; kingdom Metazoa; phylum Arthropoda; class Insecta; order Diptera; family Pleciidae; genus Penthetria; species Penthetria funebris. The sequence goes on along the minus strand of JANSTX010024259.1, from coordinate 3,222 downwards.
AAATTATTCAATGTGATTTCTAAATTGTACTCATACTATTTTTTATACATTACAAACTACAATTTGTGAGATACGAGTACATAGTAAATTATTCAAGGAAATATTTCCGCAAGATGGAATATCGTAGTATAGAAACAAGTGTATATATCGGATGGTTTATATTGTTAATATTTACAGAGTATAATAAGTTTGAAATATATATTTATTTCTGGTGACAATAGTGGGGGTGCCCGACGACTAACATTTATGTTAATTTAATCCATGTTTACGTCAATTCCTCACGTGTGATCAGTTCTAAAAGAGAGAGTACATTGTATTTGTCAATTAGGTGGAGAATAGCTTATCAACAAATTTGGTAACCGATACTATATGGTCGTGATAATGATGAAGAATTTATTGAAAATAATTGCTAATATTATTCTATGACCAAAATGAACGGCGAAAAAAAATTTTAATAATTTATGTTAAATTATGAGACAAATTTTAATATTATTAGCATTTATACAATTTATATACTGCTATCTATGTTGATAATACAAATAGTGTAGAATATTTTTGGAAAATGGAGTGGTCGTCTATGTTTGAAGTTGCTCATCCTCTATTCATCACCAGAATCACAATTCTTGTACAGGACTCGTATCGCCTAATATATTTCTCTATGTGTTGCCTCTATTATAGAATACGGAAACTATTTAATTTAGTCAGATATTCTGTTTTGCACTTTATCCACTCAGACATTTCTCTGTGTATTGTCACAACAAATATATCAATTTATGCAGTTATTATGTTTTGCATCGGACAAAGGGAATTGGATAGATACCGTAATACTTGAATGAGTGTGAACAGGTTTCAGGTCTTTTAGGTCATTCATAAACAATACTAAAATTATTGAATTGCAAACTCCATTATTTATTGTATACATATAGTCATATAATTTTTACCTCCATAACCATTAAGTCGTAATTGGTTAAAATTATAATAATAATGATAATAATGATGGAATATTTGTATTAAGGATATTTTAAGTTTTCTACGAGAAATATTTGGAAACACTCGAAAAACCTGTAAAACGATTTGGCAACTGAAGTATGCCAAAACCGAAGACATTCAAAGTGATACATTGAATTTAATTTAAGAAACATCTCGGTATGTTTTGCAGTCATGTATTATATATGTCTAATTATTAGCAGTATTTTGAAATGTATAATAATCAAACTCAAATTACATAAAACATATACCACATATGTAACTATAAACTTTATGACACCAATGTGTTTTATCTGATTTAATTTTATTTTAATTGTTTATGATATCCTTTAATTTGCCTTTTAAGTACGTTGGTTAAAAAGTATTATATTTTATTATGAATTTTTGCTCGTGTTCATACATGACGTCGTATATGAACATATTAGAAACCCTTTTATTACTAATCACACATCAGAATCGATTATAATCGATCTTGATTGCTGTATATATTTTATTTAAAAATGTCCATATTACAGAAAATTAGTGTATATATACTCATGTTTGTTTATGTATTACTATTTTTGTTTATACGGCAACGTTTTTTGGTACGAACTATATATATAGATTATTGGGTAGTTTTATGACCTTACACACTACTCTACCGAATTATTCAATTATTCTTGAGGCGACCAACTACATATTTGTGGCAAAATACCATCGTAAGGTGTCGGTCGTACCATATGCGCTGACGTCAAAGGTTAAGACGAAAACAAATCGTTTACCAACGAAAGAATTCTGCAACCTAGCCCCCTTTGTACTGATTATAGAACATTTTAACAATTTGACTGCTAAATGTATGGAAATTCTGAGATTTTTGTCAATTCAAGTATATTTATAAATGATAGATTCGAAAAGTTTAACGATGATAGACAAAATATCAATAACCCTTTGATTATTTACCAATTCGGGATATATGTGAATTTTTACATACATATATATGAGTTAATGCTATTGTAACATTTGATTCAGATAATACCATGCAAATTCGTTACATATTCCCAATTTATATTGTTCCAGTACACTTTTACATTAGCATCTCTCATACATATAATAGAATTTTGTTCCGTATAAATTTAAGCAATTGTTACATCATACTCTTCAATCTTACTGTGTTTATAGGTAGTGAAATTCTATTGGCCATGCATAGTTGGTACTTTGACGTCTTGTGCTTTCACAGTAATTCGTAGTAAGGATGCTATTTATAATTACGATGTTAATATTCATGCAGTTCTTTATTTGGAACTTATTTCGATTTATTTGTATTTTTATGAATGTTTTTTTTTTTTTATTTCATATTGACAACTGTTAAAATATATACTAAATTTTGTAAATAGACAAATTTTGGCAATACATTTTAACAATTCGTAACTGCATCGAAATTAATACCTAAATTTATACAACTTGAACATGTGATTGGCATACATTATAAATTAATTAATGTTTGTTCTACTTATAGTATTTTATATGCGCTTAAAGAAAGTATAGAAAACTAAATAATTAAACAGTTATTTAATATTTATTCAATTAAGATCCAGAATATTAGTTTATCCTAAACAAAATAATAAAGTTGATACTTTTTTGTTTTTGTTTTGTTCATATTTTAGTCAACCACAGCACAATATAATCAGTCATTCATGTCCGTCTGTTTATTTATTCATTTCGTATTGTAGTTCCGCTTATTTAATTAATATTTTTTCAAAATAACAACAACTTAGAATTACAATATTGTTATTGCAATTATTTTATTTACATATTATTAGTTTTTACACTAACGTAGTATGTGCCTTTAAACTTTAGGCCTAGAATTTTTCTTTTCTGGTAGATGTTTACACTAACGTAGTATATTTTTCATAAAACTTTAAGTCCACAAAAGCTTTTTAGTTTACTGTTGATATACAAAATTGTATGGTTTAATTTAGCAGTACATTTAATGTACGCAGTCGTGGCCGAGCGGTTAAGGCGTCTGACTAGAAATCAGATTCCCTCTGGGAGCGTAGGTTCGAATCCTACCGACTGCGAAGTTTTTTTTTTATTTTTTTTTTTTTTATTTATTAATTTAATTTTTTATTTTCTCGATTAAATATGTGATTTAATGTTAAAAAACAACATATTGAAATTGCTTTTAGTTTCTTTAACATACAGTAAAGCATTGTTAAATTGGAGTTTATTTTTCTTCCCTAAAGGAAACGATCCATA
>JANSTX010024248.1:0-15412 GCA_027564355.1 Penthetria funebris | reverse complement strand
ATTATTTGTACAGAATGTTTAATTCTGTACAAATAACAGATTCCGAGGTTGATTTACTATTCGTATAGAATGTTAACTTTCCATACAAATAACAAATCCATAGCAGACAATTCCTCAAGGATGGAGTGTCTGCAACTTATCTATGTTTAGAAGCATCTCTCATTATTTTCCCCGATAAACTATCTGCCTATACTACACTTGCATGCAATCGATGATCTAAACGGATCCGTTTTATGAAATTTGTTTTACCATATGGTAACATCGTAAGTGTCACTTATGGGAGCGGTAACAAATCGACATTTTTCTCTCAGGTGATGCGCTCTATATTGGTGACATCATAACTGATCGACGTTAGTCGCGTCTCTGACTTCATAGTTTTCTGTTAAACCTCCCTATTTTTATACGCCTTCGCAACCCCCTAGTATCATTAGAGACTGGTTTTAAAATCCTTTTTTCCAGTAATAAATTCCAATTCAATTACTACCAGCCCAGGGTATACATTTCCACTCATGCAATACTAACATTTTAAAAATATGTACATTCAAGCATCATGCGCACGATGCGATGTCAATTACAGGAAGTAATTATTGTTCACAAAATGTAAGTTTTGTTTAAAAGTTTTACGTAATAAAGGATTTATGAATGAAGGAATGAATTTAACATTACTAAAACTTAATAGAGAAATAATTTTAATATCATAGAATTCGCAACGGCGTCAGGCGCCCATTAAAAATAAATTCTATACTTTTTCCGATTTGAACATAAAACAATTTTTTTCGCGTTGTCTAACTTCGCTAATTTCTACAATATCTCTCATCATTCTTGATCAGTTTACATTGAAATTGAGAAATTCACTTATCGCTTGACTATGATACGACATACAATTTTGTAGAACAGATCATTGTGTAATTCGTAATAGTAGTCACTGCCTGGCGTCCGTATTTTCAGATGCTAAAGGAGGCGAGATACGTAATTTTATACTTTCATTTGCTGAAAACACCATACTTATTCATTGCGACTCGATGACTTGATTTTTGGAGGTTCTCCAGCTATTTACACCACGGCATAAAAATAATTCATCGGTTACCAAATTCCGTATTTTAATTGTACAAATCATTTTGCTATCCAAAATTCGAATTAATAGATACATTTAGAAATTTACTAAATTATCATGTTTATCGTGAAATGACGTTATTATTTCCATTTATTTGAATTATAATTAGACATGTACATATTTTTGTGAATTTGTTTAAAAATTTACTGACTATTAAATGTTTCTATGAAATATGGTTATCAACCAGTGTTGGATAAAATTGATGTGTGAACTGCCTGAGCTCTAAATTACAAACAGACAATATGTGGCCAAATTTTGGGCGAATCGTTTGTCCTGCAATTGAACTATAATGGACTATCATCAGAAAATATACTTTGTGTATTCCATAAACCTACAGTTAGTTTTGAGTGTTATTGAAGGGCTCCTAAGCACAAATTCAGATTAGTTCACATTATTGATTTAATTCGTTTGCAATTCTTAGAGAGTATAGTAAATTTTCTAAAAAATAATCAACATATTCTAGATGTTGAACATAATATTAGAGTGATCCTTTGGAATTAAGAAAATATATCATTTGTGAAATATGCACATTCCAAATAAGTTTAATGATTGAATCGAATGAATTCGAATCATGTAGTTGAATATAATTTTATGATTCTTTTTATTTATTTTCTGAACAAAGTGATCATTGATCAACATTGACATCGTTAATTCCGTAGTGTAAATAATTGACCAGTAATTATTATTTATATATGAGAATTCTTTTATCTTATAATAATAAGATAAACAATTGTATGTATCCACTATATATACTGCTGGGATGTATGTTTATATTATTATCTATTTTCAGATCTTACTTATAAGCTAAAATATAAACATTTACAAGAAAATGATAATATAATTTAAATTATTGAGTTTTAAAGTAGATAGCATGTGAAATTTTGAATTAAGTATATGTAATATAAATATTATGCCACATATACTCACTACGAGAAAAATTAATATTTAAATAGGATACTCATATTTAATTAGATAATTATAGTAAGGATATATTATTCCAAGTACAAATATCCCACAAATTTAAATTCCAATTATTGAATGCCATCATAGGGTTGTTAATATTTAGTATATCAGTACCTGTGCGGTGGTTAGTCAACGTGTAACAATATATAGTAGTGATTGCCTTAAAAACATTAAAAATCTGTTGCCTAGACGCACACACTATATTGATTTTTATGTTCCAAAATATTTTTTGAAGAAAATCAATTAGTTGTAGAAACACAATTTGAACAATTATCTGTTTTAAATGATCTGGCCATATCAGCTAGAATATACTAATAGTAAATTATAAATAATTGCATAAAATTAAGATGATCAATATTGAGAAGTGAGTACATATTTATGAATCGAATGCAACGATATTAGAATGTCAATCAGTTTAAGACTATATTTGACTTTTGGATCATGGACCCTGAATTTAGCAATATCAACATAATAATTAGTCTACGAATATATTTTTTTCTTTTCAACATTTCTACATTTCTACAAATCTTTTAAAAGGCTGATTCATATCATTAGACCACGTGAATAGAATGGAAGTTCAGCTCTTTAATATGTAGTATATATTTAGCCTAAATAAATGTTTAGTGAACAAATTTTGTCAATTATCAATGTTTGAATCGGAAAGTTTTTGATGAGTCATAATGATATGGGGAGAATTTTTGAAAACTACATAGTTTGGAAAATACATTCTCGAAAAGATTGTTTCACACACCAGACGTATGTAACAATTGAATTTACTTATAAATTGAATCGCTCTTTAAATTGTGTATTCGACCGAAAATAAATGCGACGAATGAGCAAGTCGTATGCGTTTAGTGAAAAATATTGAGAATTATACGATCTCTGTAGAATTATGGCCAAGTGAATTTCCGCTGAATGACCGCTGATTAGATTATCACCTTTAAATCAAAAACCTCACTGGAACCCAAAACCATATATAGTCACATTAAGTTACTGTACTCACAATAAATATCAGTACGTAATTGGTTAGTTTGATATTAGTCAATTGAAATTTGCTGTAAAACGACATTGTACTTATTCTTAGTAGTTACTACATTACTGAATTATGTTCTTGTAATCTGGATTATAGAGTTACCAAACAAAATATTGGGTATATCAAATATAAAGTGCTAAAAGTCTCGACCATATTTGCATTATATCTTAGAGATATAAATTCATCTTAAGTCTGATAATTACCCTCAGAAATTGGCGATTGCAAATATAAATGATCTAAAATCATTTCTGTATAAAATTATTCAATTCGGGTATAAATTGTAAGTCTATTATTTACGGTATCCAATAAAATGATGCTTTCAAATTTTACATTTCAGGATACTTAAAATAATATGGATGAACAGATGAGATTACTTTGCCTAAGTGATCCTCAGGTAAGTAGTAAAAGAAAATCTAAATACTTATTTATTATGTAATATGTAATCAATATAATTATATTATTTTAGTCAACATTGGCTGAGGCACTAAAAAATGGCAATGTTCAACAGTTTAAACAAGCACTTATAATGGGTGCAAGTGCCGAATATACGGATCCCGTTACACATTTGTCAATATTTGAGAAATGTTGTCAAACACCAAAACATCATAGTTTTATAATCGAGTGTATAAATGCTGATTGTGATGTTAATAAAGTGAGTATATGCTTTTATTAATGTCCAAACATTTTGACGAAAAAATTTCTATAACGTAAGGTAGTGGCTGACTATCATCCATTTTTACCTCCACATTGTGACACCGGTAATTCTATCACGATCGATATATGTCAGTAATGACGTGTAATCCAGGCTGAAAAGATAATATACAAACCAATACGAATACACATTAATTCGTCTTTATGATTATTATAGGCGATTTAGCTGAACATAAATAAATACTGAATTCAAGTCAGTTTTAAATTCACTGCAAAAACTTGATTACGAAACATTTGCCAGTCAGAAAATAATATTAGATTACATTCTTGATAAAGGTTTTAGTGCTTGGTGTAAATTTAAATTTATCGTTAAAAGAATGCAATAAATTGGGAAAAAGTTTCGTATTCGTTGTCAAATTTTTTAATTATAAATATTTTTATTTAGAGATTAAAAACATTATTATATTATATATATAATATGTTATTGTTATAACCTAAATTTATGTCTCCAAAATTCTAGCTAAATGAGTACCATGATAAACGTCCAATAAACTTTGTAGCCGAATCCGAAGATATCGAAAATATAACTGCACTATTAGAAGATCCAATACTACAATTAGATTATAAATATGAAGATTTAACAGCGGTTCATTTACTAGCAACTAACATAAATGAATCAAATTTTGAAAAAATATTTGAATGTTTAAAATTATTTATAAATAAACATGCAAATTTGAATATACCAAATAAGAAACAAATGACACCAATATTGACAATAGCAAAGAAAAAAATTGCTGCCGAGAAAAAAGAATTAATTATAAAATATTTTCTTAAAAATGCAAATATTGATTTAGATACATTTAGAGATGGTGAGGCAAGATCTTATATAAGTAAACAATTTCCAAATATAGAATTACCAAAATATGATTTAGATAAATCGAATATTTGGGATTTTAATAAATTGATCACAATTTTAAAGAATGGTGACGAAGATCAATTTCTATTGGCATTAGATGAGTTTTTCCGTCAAACAGAAAATGAAGATAATCGTCGAAATTTATATCGTGAATATGATGGTGATGATACATTATTAATAGTTACGGCAAAATTGGCATTATCAAAAGCATGTGAAAAGTTATTACGTACTGGTGCTGATGTTAATTATAAACCACCAAGAAGTTCATCGGCCATAAAATTGGCATGCACTTATGGTAATTATGAAATACTTGGTATATTATTAAAGTGTCGTAATATTACAATAAATGAAGATGAACAATTGTTATCGATTATTATAAAAAATATTGGTGAACAAAGTTATAATCGTCCTTGTGATTATAATAAATGTTTTAAACTTTTAATACATAATGCTAATGTAAATATTGATATTAATCAAAAGGATACATATGGTAATACACCATTACATTATGCTGTTAAATATAAAAATAAATCAGTTATAATGATATTATTGGAGAATGGTGCCTATATTGGAACAAAAAATAAATTTCTTGATTTTTCAATAACCGATATTGATCCAAAATTACTGGAAAATCATTTTAATTCATGTATAACAACAAATTCACTAAGACCTGGTGATGATAATTATGAAATACATTTTCAATATAAAAATTTGGTGCCCACCTGTTCGAGACAGAAAAATATAAAAACGGAATCGGAATCAAAAATCAGTGGCCCATTGAATACAAATATTACAAAATGTGCTGATGAAATGGCACCAATTGAATATATGGCAAAATCAAATGAATTAAAATTTTTAATAAAACATCCATTAATTGCAAGCTTTCTATTCTTAAAATGGCATCGTCTGGCATTAATATTTTATACAAACTTTTTTGCATACACTATTTATTCAATGGCAATGATATTTTATATATTATTTTGTTACGGACAGGAATCGTCAAAGGAATTAACCATTATTTTAATATCATTAACTACAATTGGTGGTTTCTATGTTTTAACACGTGAATTAATCCAATTAATTTTATCACCAAAAAACTATTTACAATGTAAAGAAAATTACATTGAAATGGCATTAATTGTAATGACCGTTTTTGTATTGTGTAATAAACAGTACGAGGATCCAAATACAAGAAAAACAATAGCTGCATTTACAATACTATTGGCAATAACGGAATTTTTTCTATTAACCGGATCACTGCCAATCCTATCATTTTCAACACATTTGGTTATGTTAAAAACGGTTGCAAAAAGTTTCCTAAAAAGTTTAGCATTATATTCATTAATTTTAATTGGATTTGCAATCAGTTTTTATGTGCTACTTGGCGAAAATGAAACAATTAAAGTTACAAAACCAGCAATTAAAAATGGTGCTGCTAGTAGTAGTGGTGATGGTGCTGAAGATGATGAATTTAATAAATTCTCTCATCCAGGTTTATCAATTGTTAAGACAGTTGTTATGTTAACTGGTGAATTTGATGCGGCCAGTATTAATTTCCAACAAAATGGATCAAGTTATATTATGTTTTTAATGTTTGTATTTTTAATATCAACAGTTTTAGTAAATTTATTAAATGGTTTGGCAGTTAGTGATATTCAAGTGAGTAAATGTGCTTTGATTTACATTTTTAGTATTTAAAAATAATTTATCATAGCACTATATATAGCTAGAAATGTATATTAATAATTTTGAAACATGTACGTATAAATGTTTAATGTGCTGAAAATATTAATATATCATGACAATTATTTAAATGGCTTTGCTGTTATCATGCTAAATATTAGGGGGTTGTTTAAATTAAGTTTTGGCTAACTGAAACCCCGCATTTTCTTCTAGTTCTGACAATAAGCGTCCAAGTAAAAAAATACAAATTTCAGTTTGTTATCAGGAATTCATCACTGAAACTTTATTTGAAATATACGTAGAAAGGCGCGAAATCATATTATCGAAAACCGAAACAACGTGCCTTAACATTAAAAAGTAGCATGTGTATTTTATAAATTAAAAATACGTCGATACCCAAAAAACAAATGTTTCAATATATGTGCTCCTGATGTATTAGGCTCGTCGTTTGATTATGCTATGTGAGGTTGTACGTCAGAACCAAAAAACAAAATTATCACTTTTGTATCAGGAATTCATACATCAGAGAATGCACCCATTTTTATTCGTTTCTATGAAAGGTGCAAAATTTGAAAATTTTAATATTTTCAGTAACGTGGTATTGTAAATCACGTGTTTCGGTTTATGTTCTCCTGTTGTTTATTTAAATATATATCTAACTATTAAATAAACATGACCATATTGCATATTGTATATATTATTCATCGGTCGATACAATTTCTGACTTTGTTGAACGTGACTTAGTTACATCATGGAACTAACCAAATGTGTATGCTTCAATAAATAATGTGAGAGTGATAAATGTTATGAAATTGTGAACTTATAATCTGAAAACTATAGGGTATGACAACTAATAATTTTCTGTAATTATAGGCAATTAAAAATGAGGCTGAATTGATGAATTTCATACATAGAGCTGATGTTTTGGCTAGGTATGAAAAGATAATGTCAGGGAAAGGTGATTCAATTTGGTAAGTATGCATGTATAATAGATTACCTATAATATATATATATATATGTATAAATATATATATTTATATATATAATGGTCGATTATTATTTGATATGCGTGACTTCTAATGAAAATATTCCATTGACTAATATACGAGTATTTATGCTATAATCAAAGGGTATAATTAACAATAGGACGTGGACTGAATTCAAATATGTATATACGTAATGATATTTTAGCTGAAATTTTTATTTAATTCCGAAAATATACTTCTAAATGATAGTTTGCTATAATATAATGATATTAGGTAATCAATTAAATTATACTTGTGGTAGGTACATACACAATTTTAAAATTAAATATAATTGAAAAATGCTAGTGCATTTCTAACGATCATATATCTTATAAAAATCTCATTTACATCAATTCAAACCATCACCAAGGTCCACATACTGGTAGAAGTAAAAACGGATTAAGTCATTATTTCACCAATATCCCCGGTAACTCGTTCAAGATACCATGTCAGTAATCTTATGTGATCGAGACATTAATTTTGTGTTTCTTGACTGGTTGCATTATATGTATGTTGTAAAATGATGAATGGATATTATATAATTGAGATGTTTTTTCTATTATAGTCAACAAATACGATATTAACACCATCTTTTAGCAACGATCACATGCCATTACGGACGAAAATCGTGATCGAGTTACCGGTGATACCCCATGGAGGTAAATATATGTTGAGTAACTTGGATAAAAATCAACCACTCTATTATTCATCGATTTATAAGGAATGTACAAAGCTATTTGTTTTGCATTATAGAAAATTTACCCAATATTTTCATTACAAACTTTATGTGTCATTAGATTTTATTAATTTAATAATAATTATAAAATCTTTTTTGTTTTTTTTCAGTTGCAATTTTCTATTGAAAAAATGGGCATCAAATGTTATGTCATTGTTTCCAAATTTTCTACCAAAAAATTCTTTAATTGTTTTACCAAATGCTAAAAATTCGGTGCTCATACCACTGTCATCATCTGACAAACAATCAAAGCTTGAAGAAAATGTTAAAATTAATAGTCTTAAATGCATAACATTTCCATTTTCATGCTATTTTGGTAAGAATTGTGCAAAAATGGAAGCAAAAATTGTAAAATATGCTACAGCCGTACTTGAATTAAAAGAAACTGAACTTGAGGAATTTAATGAAAAACGTGAACTTAAAAATCAAATAAAAAGATTGGATAAACATTTAAATGATGTCACTACAAAATTAACAGAAATTCTGGAGAGATTAAATTGAACATGACTATAAATAAATAAATTTTCAAATTTTATAAAAGCATTATTCAATATGAGTAATTTTAAATTTTAATTAAATAAAAATATTTAATAATTTAATAATTTTTGGGTTTTAATAAACGAAGAAGATAAACAATCATTTTAAGATCCATAATATTGAGAACACTCTATGTGTAAGATTTACGAATCTTACCAAATTTGTCAGTTGTTTGTGACTATGTTGACAAATTTTTTAATAAGACCATAAATTCGTTAAAGACATTAATAAATTGCAGTTAAACATCGACCTTGTAGTTCATTTAACTGTCTGATTTACATCTCTATTAATCCTTTTCATTTCATTGGTGATGCTCTTACTTTACAGCATTGCTAGTAGCAAAAATCGTTTGGAAATGTAGTTGCAAAAATCGTATTAAAAGCTATAGTTGCAAAAATCGTAATATTATAAAAAGTATTCGAAAATAAACGGTCAAACGACATTGAAAAATGTAGGAAATGATCGTCTTAACACAATGTTTTCTACATACTCGGTTTCAAAAATAAGTCAAAAGTTTTTTTTGCATATTGGAAAGGTAGGCGATGGGACATCGATGTTTAGAACATTATTAGGAGAAATAAAAGATCATAAAAAACCTTGGCAAATAACTCACTACAGTAACGATTTCGAAATGTATGAAAAAGCAAAATGAGTAGCTATTGCCACAAATCAGTTATATATGAACATCTTGCGTTTTGCGATTAAAACGAGGTATACGAAATTGCTGCACAAGGAAATGCTGCTATTTTGGTTACAAAATAATAAATTATTGGTGGAAGCAATACTTCAATTAGCTACTTAACGAAAAATATCTCATCAGCAGATTTCTAAATCAAATCCTATTTTATGCCGTAAAAAAGATGAAGCGAAATAAGGCAATTCTTTTAGATGAGATTCCATTAGATCTTTTGCATTATCTGGGTGATATTGGTTGGTAAATTTATTGAGATATCTCTTACCATTCCTTTTTTAAATAAGGAAAATATACATATAATTGCACTAACTATAGATGAATCAAGCTTACTGCACACATCATAAAAATATGGGAAAGAATTTTATAGACAAGACTTTGTGTCCTAATTAGAATTATAAATAAATAAAGATTTATCATGATCATACGTAGAGTTTTAAAGAAAGTTTTATTTTCAAATATTCTGATTTAAGTTTAATTTGCAATATTGTAAAAATGGCCAAGTACATGTTCAAAACTGATTTCGACATATTTCTTCAAGTACATTTTAATTCCAGTGCATGTCTTTCACAAACAATGATTGTTTGTGAAAAAATCCCTAAATAATGAATGATACTTAGATATGATATACATATATAAAGTACTTATAAAAAAGCTCTATGAAGCTTTATGAAAACAAGGAAACAAATATTTTTATTCGTATGAACGAGTAAATGTAGATTTTTTTTTATTAATAAAAAACTGGGATGATTTTGTACTTTTACATGACATTTCACGACCTATTGAGATAAGATACTATAAACTTTATTGTGAATCAATACTTGATTCGTCACATTAATGATAACACCAGAAGTGTCATAAGAGTAATGTAGATCTGAAGATATATCAAGACTTATATATAACCTGTTGTTATCCTTGATCTTTGTAGCTTCAAAATGTATTTAATAAAATCATTGTTATGTAAAATTTAAAAAAAATGGTTTAAGTTGTTGGCAACATTACATCATCCGATATCTATATACATATACCATTACAAACAACTCTATATATACTAATAAGAATATTAGTCAAATGACTCTAGGCAAATGGTTTTGTAACAAATTTGTTAACTTTTACATCTAAAATGAATTTATCATTTTGGGTTTATGATACAAATATCCTGATATGATACCTTTGTAATACCATATAAGATCATCAATTCTTTTGTTCTTTTTTCTCATGTATAATATTGATTGGTTGCAAAAATGTCTTTTTCTGAGCTCTAATACTACACATAAAACCTATACCATATTATTTTATACCAAAACTAGATCCTCAGGAGAGAATTTATTCGTCATTCTTAATATATAAAAAAGCATAACATCAAAAGTTTAGTGTTTACCAACGCAACAGAGTAAACAGAATTTTCAATTTGGTTCTTTAGTAGTGTTTTTCAAATTATTAAATTAATATCAAACTTATTATTATAATTAATAGGGCATAGTTTGCCAAACATTTTGTGAATTGTTTAGTTTTCAGAGAAATTGTTATTTGATTTCATATCCACGATATATTAAAATTATTTAATTAAGAAACTGTAATATTAAATAACATTATATGAATATGTTGTGTATTTACTAGCCATTCTGCCATTAGTTAATGATATTATTGTGTCAGTATTCAGGGAGCTCGATTTTCGCAATAATATCTACGCACATAAATGTTATATAGAGGTGGTAAATATTAGAATTTTATGCTACCATTATAATTAGTAAAAGTAGTCTAACAAATTGATCTATTCATGACAAATCCATATTCAGTACAGCAAGAATATTTGGAAACAAAATAACTTAAATTCACTTTTTATATGCTCCTTTCTAAAAATTTAGTTCATCTCTTTTTAATTAATTATTTTAGTTTCCATTAATTTTATAGATTATAGCGTACTGAATACTTGTAAAGATTTCTTCTTAACAATAATAAATTAACATATAAAGAAATGGACAACAATCAAGTAATTTTAAAAAAAATATTTAATCTAAATTTCTAAATTGTTTCTAATTGAATGAATTTATTGTTTTTAAAACATTAACTATTACCATTCAGTCATCGACATTAGATGATGCATTAAGAGACGAAAATTTTCATCAATTTAAATATTTACTGGAATTGGGTGCAAGTCCAGATGCTGAAGATTCAGTAACACATTTGTCAATTTTTGAAAAATGCTGTCAACGACCTAAACATCAAATGTTTCTTATGGCATGCATGATAGTAGGATGTGACTTTAATAAAGTGAGTAAAATAACAACGATTAACATTAACATAATGATTGTATATCGATTTTTGTAAAAAAAAACTATTACACATAATTGAAATTATTTACCAAACATTTCCCACATAGAAAAATAATTTTAAATTCATTATTACAGATAAATAGCAATTTTAAAAAACATCCAATAAATTTTTTAGCCGAATCTAAAGACATTGATAATTTAAAGATAGTTCTAGCCGATCCAACATTTCAATTGGATCATAAATATGAAGATCTAACTGCTATACATTTTCTAGTGACAAATGTTAATGATTCTAATTTTGAAAATATATTTGAATGTTTAAAATTATTAGTTGATAAACAAGCAAACGTAAATATTCCTAATAGAAAAGGAGTAACACCAATTTTATCACTAATAAAACAACAACTATCAACTATAAAAAAGGAATTAATTATATCATATTTTCTGGAACATTCAATAGTTGATTTAGATACATTTAGAGAGGGTGAAATTAGAATTAATTTAAAAAAATTATTGCCAAATTTAAAATTACCAAAATTTTTCAATGATATGGCAAATACAAATGATTGTAATTTTAAAAAATTAATTGAACATTTGAGATTTGGTGATGAAAAATCATTTTGTTTTGGATTGGAAAAATTTCTGTATCAATTTAAGAATGTTGAACAACGTCAAGAATTATTTCGTAAATATGATGATAAATATGAAACATTATTAATTGTAACAATAAAATTTGATTTATATAAATCTTGTGAAAAACTTCTGAGAAATGGTGCTGGAATTAATTTTACACCACCAAAAAATGTGTCACCAATTAAATTGGCATGCATCTATGGAAATTGGAAAATTCTTCAACTATTTCTAAACTGTCGATACATTTATATAAATGAAGATGAATCGCTATTGTCAATTGTTATAAAAAATATTGGTGAACGTTCACATAATCGTTCATGTGATTATGATAAATGTTTTGAACTATTAATAAATTATGAAAATATGGATGTTAATCAAGAGGATTTAAATGGTAATACACCATTACATTATGCTGTAAATTATAGGAATAGATCAATAATTAAATCATTATTAGATAAGGGTGCATATATTGGTAAAAGAAATAAATTATCTAAATTTCCAATTGACGATATTGATCCGAAATTATTGGAAAGTCATTTTAATGCATGTATAACAACAAATTCACTGAGACCGGGTGATTTAAATTATGAAATTCATTTTGAATTCAAAAGTTTGGTGCCATCAATTTATGGAAAAAATTTATCACCATCTAATAATACAAGCGAAAGGGAATTGAATTGGACTGATGAAATTGCACCAATTGAATATATGGCCAATTCCAAGGAATTAAAACATTTAGTCGCACATCCTTTAATTATATGTTTTATAATTTTAAAGTGGCATCGATTAGCATATATATTTTATTTAAATTTTATTGCATATACAATTTATACATTATCAATAATTTGTTATGTACTATTTTGTTATGGACATGATGCATCTTCATTATCATTATCAAATAGTGACGGTATTGCAACATGTTTATTTTTAACCACAGCATTTGGTGCAATTTATGTTTTTATAAGAGAATTTTTACAATTCATTTTTTCACCAAAAAATTATTTAAAATCCAAAGAAAATTATATTGAATTATTATTGAGTATTATGACTGTATTCTTATTATATAATAAGGAATATGAACCTAATACAAGGAAGACAATTGCTGCATTTTCAATATTATTTGCTGTTTTTGAATTTTTTCTATTAACTGCATCGCTACCAATTTTATCGTGTGCAACACATTTACTAATGTTGGAAAAGGTTACAAATAGTTTTTTCAAAAGTTTCACCTTATATTCATCAATTGTTATTGGTTTTGCCGTTTCATTTTATGTATTACTTGGTGACGATAATAACATTAGCACTACATTTGCTGGTGAACAAAATGTGGATGAAAATGAAGATGCATTTGGTACATTTAAATATTTGAGTGTTTCAATTGTTAAAACAGTTGTTATGTTTACTGGTGAATTTGAGGCGGCCGGCATTAATTTTAAGGATAATGAATCAAGTTATATAATATTTTTAATATTTATATTTTTCATATCAAATATTATGGTGAATCTATTGAATGGTCTAGCTGTAAGTGATATTCAGGTGATTATATAATGTTGGAAAAAAAAATGTTTCTTAAGTATTTATGTCAAATTTTATTTAAAAAAATAGTGTCCGACTTTAAGTGTACTCTGAATATTCACGTAGACATAAAATTATTCAATGTATTGTCCCCGTTTTCTACGATCTAACTTTTATCGAGATGACGATTCAATTTCATCTGGTTGTCATTCAATTCGATTTCGATAGAAATTTGAATAGTGTAAACGGCCGACGTATACGTATGTTCGTAATATGACTAAACTATTTCAAAGTATACTAAGTTATTAGGTTTACAAAAATCTATATAAAAGTATTCTTAAAAATTTTTTTTTTCAAAATTTTAAAAACAGATTATCAAAAATGACGCTGAATTATTGAATTTTATTCAAACCACCCATATTTTAGCCAGTTATGAAAAGTTAGTTTCAGGCACAGCATCATCTAAATGGTAACATCTCATTAACTACATTGTTATTATTACAAATTATATTAACATTTCAAATTTGTTTTTTTTTTTTTAATAATTTACAGCTTTTTACTATTACTATTTAAAAAATGGGCATCAAGTGTTATGTCATTATTTCCAAATTTTATACCATTAAATTATATAACTGTTTTGCCAAATTCAAAAAATAAAGTTTTAATACCAACTGATGATAAAATTGATCAATCGCTTAAATTTGGAAAAAAGTATCGGTTAAATTGTTTACAATGTAATCCATTTAAATGTAATATTGGGCATAATTATTCAAGAATGGAAACCGAAGTTATGAAATATGCTAGAACTGTACTGAATATTAGGGAAAAGGAAACTGAAGAATTAGACAAGAAAAATGAGTTACTTAAACGTATCACAAAATTGGACAAACAAATGGATGATATATTAAAAAAATTGGATAATTTGTTGGAAAATTAGTGTGACCATAGAAACTATTGTATCATTTAAAGTTTTGTAAACAGCTATTATAAAAGTATATATTAAAAAAAAAAAGAAAACTTACTGCGAATAATATTAATAAATAACATTTCTTAAGATTAAAACAAATTTCATGAATTTTTAAAAAATTGTAGCGATTATCCGAAGAACAATTAAGAAAAAGATTTATAAATGCAGTATGTGGTCGATAATCTAGTGATCCTGGACTTTGTGAATTTCATATAAACTAAATTACAAATTCAAGAGTTGTTTTAATTATCTAATACCCACATTATGTGTACAAAATTCCTGGATTCTAATCTAAGTGTATATACACCATTAAACTGAAAACTTTTATAATCATATTCTTAATACATCATACATCTAAAATGATTTTCAAATTCGGACACAAATTATTTTACCATTCGGTAACTGTTACATTTCCTTAAATTACGGTCTATAAACCTATATAAATAATCAAAAAAAATCTATGATCGATTCCTGGCTGAATGGACTGTGTTTTTTTATTATTTCTAATTATATAATGAAATTATGTTTGCTATATTTGATCAAATGATCTACTAGAATTCTGAAGCAATTTAATAGTAACGTATAGTTACTATTACAAATTGTCAGATTGCCGAACATGGGCGGCAATACAAATAACTCATTAGCTCGCGTCAGCTAGAAGTAGGAAATGGC